>SJYX01021400.1:72680-163278 GCA_006410675.1 Oreotragus oreotragus | reverse complement strand
ACTGTTTCCACTGTTTCCCCATCTATTTCCCATGAAGTGATGGGACCAGATGCCATGATCTTTGTTTTCTGAATGTTGAGCTTTAAGGCAACTTTTTCGCTCTCCTCTTTCACTTTCATGAAGAGGCTTTTTAGCTCCTCTTCACTTTCTGCCATAAGGGTGGTATCATCTGCATATCTGAGGTTATTGATATTTCTCCCGGCAATCTTGATTCCAGCTTGTGTTTCTTCCAGTCCGGCATTTCTCATGATGTACTTTGCATAGAAGTTAAATAAGCAGGGTGACAGTATACGCCTTGACGTACTCCTTTTCCTATTTGGAACCAGTCTGTTGTTCCATGTCCAGTTCTAACTGTTGCTTCCTGGCCTGCATACAGATTCCTCAAGAGGCAGGTCAGGTGGTCTGGTATTCCCATCTCTTTCAGAATTTTCCACAGTTTATTGTGATCCACACAGTCAAAGGCTTTGACATAGTCAATAAAGCAGAAATAAATGTTTTTCTGGAACTCTCTTGCTTTTTCCACGATCCAGCAGATGTTGGCAATTTCATCTCTGGTTCCTCTGCCTGTTCTAAAACCAGCTTGAACATCAGGGAGTTCACGGTTCACGTATTGCTGAAGCCTGGCTTGGAGAAGTTTGACCATTACTTTACTAGCATGTGAGATGAGTGCAATTGTGTGCGGTAGTTTGAGCATTCTTTGGCATTGCCTTTCTTTGGAATTGGAATGAAAACTGACCTTTTTCAGTCCTGTGGCCACTGCTAAGTTTTCCAGATTTGCTGGCATATTGAGTGCAGCACTTTCACAGCATCATCTTTCAGGATTTGAAACAGCTCAACTGGAATTCCATCACCTCCACTAGCTTTGTTTGTAGTGATGCTTTGTAAGGCCCACTTGACGTCTTCACATTCCAAGATGTCTGGCTCTAGATTAGTGATCACGTCATCATGATTATCTGGGTCGTGAAGATCTTTTTTGTACAGTTCTTCCATGTATTCTTGCCACCTCTTCTTAATATCTTCTGCTTCTGTTAGGTCCATACCATTTCTGTCCTTTATTGAGCCCATCTTTGCATGAAATGTTCCCTTGGTATCTCTAATTTTCTTGAAGATTTCTCTAGTCTTTTCCATTCTGTTGTTTTCCTCTATTTCTTTGCATTGATCGCTGAAGAAGGCTTTCTTATTCCTTCTTGCAATTCTTTGGAACTCTGCATTCAGATGCTTATATCTTTCCTTTTCTCCTTTGCTTTTTGCTTCTCTTCTTTTCACAGCTATTTGTAAGGCCTCCCCAGACAGCCATTTTGCTTTTTTGCATTTCTTTTCCATGGGGATGGTCTTGATCCCTGTCTCCTGTACAATGTCACGAACCTCATTGCATAGTTCTTCAGGCACTCTATCTATCAGATCTAGGCCCTTAAATCTATTTCTCACAGCTCTTCTTACTCTGCCCATTCCCTGAATGTGGACCATCCTCAGGGCGTCTGAAGCTTTCCAGTCCAACCACTTTACTCATTCCCTCCTCTCCCCACCGCATCTATTCCAGTGGCCTAACATGTCAACTAAATGCTAATGTCTCCCAAAGCTGTGTCTTCAGCCCAGATCTTGCCTGTGTTTCGGACCCATGAGGTACCTACTCAGAGTTTCATTACACAGTCCTTCAAAACACAAACACACTTTTAGACAGTCCTATTTCAACCTTAAAGATCAAAGCATTGTTTGACACCCTGTTCCTTATCATGCATTGGAGGTATCTGAGTGGCAGAAATAAGTTCTGGATGATAGGATTATTGGTGATTATTTCCCCCTTTCTGTCTCAAGCACTAATGCAAGTACTTACTGATATTGAAAGAACTGTCCTCTACTTTAGCAAAGTTTTTGCGAGTACCTTCCCTGGATCAATTTCGGTAAGCCCTTAAGAACAAGAGAGTGAGTGACCAGCCAGAACATAGGGAAGTGGCTAAGCTTATGACCGTGTGCGCTTAGTCATGTCCAACTCTGCGACGCCGTCAACTGTAACCCACCAGGCTCCCCCTGTCCATGGGATTTTCCAGGCAAGAATACTGGAGTGGTGTGCCATGTCCTACTCCATTAGGGCTGTAAATTAGCTGATATTCTTTTCAGGATTCTTTTCTCTTAATAAAAATTAACTGGAAAACATTCTCTTTGATCTGCAAATGAACTGAGAGATAAAAACGTTGTTTATACCTGAAACTAGAATCTGAAAGCTCCAGAAAGAGGCTATCATCTGCTACAAGGGCCACTGGAGCTAGAATGGCTAGGCTGACTTAGAAGAAATAGCCTGAACAGCACTGCGTTGCAGAGCCGGTGGCATCAGTCTTTAAAAGTAGCCAGTGAACATAATTGAGGAGAAAAGCTGAGAGCAAAACAGGTTAGGAAGACCTAAAAACACACTTTCATAAAAAGCGAAGGAGGTCAATGCAAGACCGAGGAGTCAGAGGGAGCGACAACAGAGGGCTGGGCGGCCTGGGTGCCAGGGGGACACTGCACAGGAGTGGGGGTGGGGAGTACCTATCCTTTCTGAGAAAAGGACTGGTCACATGTAGGCACCTGGGGAATACGAAAGGGACAGTGAAGCAGAAAGAGCAAGTGATCCCACCTGGAGAGAATGGCTGTGGGTATTTTCGTTTAAAAGGAGAAAAGCAGTTTTCAGGAGGAACTTCTGGGGCAAGTTAAAGCACCCTGGTTTCATGCTGGTATCAATTCAAAAAACAATATGTATTCTTAGGAGCTTGCCCCTGCTTCTACAGGATACATTTTCTTATATGCAAGTCCCCTTCATGGTTTTGTTTTATTTTCAATTTTTCTTCCTTTGTTTACCTTAATGTTTTATAGAAAATTATGATGGGCCCTCTTTGGAACTATTCTATCCATATGACAAGAATGGACGTATAAAAAAGGATCAAAGGAAAATAAAAGATGGGGGAAAAAATCACAGAGATGATAGAAGAAAATGTCCCAGGATAGCAGGACATGAATTTTCAGAATAAAAGGATCCACTGTGGACCAAGAATAGCAGAAGAGGAAAGACCCATACCAGGAGACACCATCATGGAACTGCAGACCACCAGGAATGCAGGGACTGTCCTCAAACTCCCAGTGAAGGAGAAAAGAAAAAGCGAACCAGCAGAGCAAGGGTATGCAGAAAGGGTGTGAACCTCCACACCTCAAAAACACCTACAGACCCTGGGAAGTATAAGGACAGCTTCAGAACTCTGAGAGAAAAGCACTTCTAGCTTGGGACTCTACTTCCAAACTATCAAACAAGTTTGTGGGCAAAATAAAGTCCTTCAGATATTTCTTAGGACATAAGGACGTAACCAAGAAATGTGACGTCATGGGAGCCAGCCCAGGAGGAGAGTAAAGGTCCATTCCTGAATGACACTGACAGGAGCAGTAAGGGAGGAGGAAGAAGACTGCAGGCTCCAAAATGAAAAATGGAAGTGATACCTCTGAGCACACAGATGATGTTGCTGATAAGAATGTGATTCATACCTTGGAGCATCTGGAAAAAAAATTAACACAGGCAAGTGAAAAACCAGGCACAGGTAAAGCTACAGAAGGCCGGGCAGAGCAGGAGCACCGGGCTCAGCGGTGGAGGACTCGGGGCAGAGGCGCAGACCAGGGGTGCTCCCTGGGCAGGGGTGAGCGGGCAACACTGACTTCTGGGCCCCGACCCAGCCCTCACTGAGCCCAAACTCCTGGAGGAGTGACCTGCTGTGGCTTTCAGGTACCTCAGGCAACTCCTACCAAGCATGTTGGGGAAATGCTGACCATTACACTGGGATCAGGAAACTCAGAACTGATTTGCTTTTCCAAGTCAGTTAACAGTGCAGCTCTCCCTTTAACAGCTAATGTAAGTTATTTTCATTAAACCGAAAATATCATTAGGGCAAATGCAGCATGTTCCAAATGTCAAAGATAAACACACACACACATCCAAACAGCATCTTTTCATATGGTCAATGAATCTGTGACAAGGAAGATAAGACATCCTTGTCAATAAATGGTGTTGAGAAAACGGGACAGCAACCAGCAAAAACCACTTTCTTTCACTGCAGACAAAAACAAACTCAAAATGGATTAAAGACTGAAATGTAAGATCCGAAACCAAAAGCTTCTAGAAGAAAACACAGGCAGATCTTTGACCTTGATCTTAACAATTTTTTTTGGATCTGTCTCTTCAGGCAAGGGAAACAAAAGCAAAATAAACAAATGGGACTGCATCAGTCTTAAAAAAGTCTTTGCACAGTGAAGAAACTATCAACAAAACAAAAAGGCAGCCTAGTGAGTGGGAGGAGAAGGCAATGGCACCCCACTCCAGTACTCTTGCCCGGAGAATCCCATGGATGGAGGAGCCTGGTGGGCTGCAGTCCATGGGGTCGCTAAGAGTCAGACACGACTGAGCGACTTCACTTTCACTTTTCACTTTCATGCATTGGAGAAGGACATGGCAACCCACTCCAGTGTTCTTGCCTGGAGAATCCCAGGGACGGGGGAGCCTGGTGGGCTGCCATCTCTGGGGTCGCACAGAGTCCGACACGACTGAAGCGACTTAGCAGCAGCAGCAGTGAGAGGGAGAAGATACTGTATTTGCTTCAATCAGAATTAAAGTCCAGCTCCTTAAAAAAAAAAAGATACTGTATTTGCAAACACATAAGGGTTAACACCCAAAGTATACAAAGAATTCACACAACACCAAAAAACAACCTGACTAAAAAATGGACAGAGGACTTGAACAGACATTCTTCCAAGAAGATATACAGTTGGCCAACAGGCACATGAAAAGATTCTCAACATCACTAACTACCAGGGAAATGCAAATCAAAACCACAACAGGATACCATCTCTTACCTCTCAGAATGGCTGTATCAGAAAGAAAAGAAATGACAAATTTTGGTGAGAACTTGGAGAAAAGGGGACCTTCATGCATTGCTGGTAGAACTGTAAACTACAGAAAACTGTATGGAAGTTCCTCAAAAACCTAAAAATAGAATTGCCAAATAATCCAGCGATTTCACTTCTGTGTATTCACCCAAAGAAAACAAAAACATGAATTCAAAAAGATAGCATGCGCACCAATGTTCACTGCAGCATCATTCACAAGAGCCAAAATATGGAGGCAACCTAAGAGTCCACTCATAGGTGAATGGAATATTACTCAGCCCAAACAAAAATGAAATCATGCCACCTATGACAACATCTAGAGGGTATATGATGCTAAGTGAAATAAATCAGAGAAAGACAAACACCGTACGGTTTCAATGATACATGCAATTAAAAAAAGCAAAACCAAGAATGAATATACAGCATACGGAATATGGTCAATAACAGTCTAGTAACTTTGTATGGGGACGGATGCGTACTAGACTTATTGCGGTGATTTCATAAAACATGCAAACATCAAATCACCATGTAGCACACCTGAAACTAACATAGTGCTTGCATATAGTGCAATTTAAAAAGTCATTTTTGACTCACTGTGAAATTTTTAAATGATTACAGAAAACAGGTTTATTCAACTTAAGTAACCATCTGTTGCAAAGACCTTCCTGAATTTCTCCAGGGATCCATATATCCTTTGGCTTTTATCAACAGCACTGAACAGTCCCTTAATTTTCCATCATCCATGTACAGTTTCCAGGTTCACCCCTCCAGTGTATATTCCTTTTGCCATAAGACACTTGGTCATCTTCATTTATACAAATGCCACAAAAACACAGCTCTTAAGATGCTGAATGCTCCAATGTAACATTCCTGTTTTACAATCATAAAATGCTGTCTAATAATCTGAGTACCCACTACACACTAGGAACCAGACATATTTATCTTCTTGCTCATCGCTACAATTTTACTTTACTAAGTATTATTAATTTCATTGCACATATGACAAAACTGAGGTTGAGATTAAACGCTTGTAAGTTAATAAAGTGAAAGATGCAAACCCCAGTCTGTTTTAGTTCATGTTGTTTCTAAAATATCACGCCTGCCTCATTTCCTGCAAGTTCTGGAATTTCAGTGATCATCTAGCCGTTCACTCCGTCCCTTTTCTAATGAGAAATCTAGGGTCCAAAACTTTTGAAGTGATTCCCCTAAATGGCAGAATTAGACCAAATTCCTCGGCTCCTGACTCCTGCTTTATTTTTATTCCACAAATCTATGCACCCGGTGCTATAGGAGGTGCTGGACAGAGCCAGCCTTGATTACTAACTCTGTGATGGGCTCTACTGTGCTTTACCCTGCACTGACTCACTCAATCTTCACGGCGGTCCTAGGGCATAGATTAATTCCATTTGACAGGATGAAGAAACGAAAGTGAGAGAGCTTAAGTAGCTTGCACACAGTCACACAGCTAGCAAGCAGCAGAGCTGGTCTGAAACCCAGCCTGTCTGACTCGAAGTGCAAGCTCGTAGCATCCGCAAGGTGGACAGTTCACATTATCTCTTCTGAATGCCCATATGGTGTTAGTCTTCTAATTAAAAGTGTACACAGGATGGGTGGACCCTTCTTGAATCCAGATGATTCAAACAAACGAACTGTTAGCAAGTGAAACCAACAGGAAAATCTGTGCACTGACTGGTTGCTCAGTAATACCCAGGAACCTATTTTTAAGGTGTGATCACAGTATTGTGCTTATGTTGAAAACTAGTCCTTATCTTTCACGGATACATACCCAAGTGTTTACAGATGCAATGATTACTTCTGGGATCTGATTCAAAGCCATCTGGGAGTGAACGGTGGGATGGAGAACAAGGCTGGGCTGGTGTTGCTTGGCTCGAGAAGCTAGCGATGGGCACATGAGATGTATTAGTTTTTTCTATCATGCCAATGTTTGAAAATTTCTACGATTAAGAAAGAATGCGTGATTTTTTTTTTAAAGGCAATAAGACCCATGATACTAATAGTATTTGGGAAACAAATATGAATGATTTTCCCTCTACTTTTTTATTTTCAATTTTCTATAATACTTTTATAATGGAAAACATAAAATAAGCTACTTAAAGAAATTCCCTATTTTCTCAGAAGAGCCAGGGCAAGTCCACCCACAATCTAATGAGGTTAAAGTATCATGACAAAAGCATTTCCCACCTCTTTAACTACTCATTCATACACTTTAAAATGGGCCACTTTCTGAGGACAAGTATGGTCTTTTTTTTTTTTTTTTTAATATTTATTATCTATTTGGCTGTGCTAAGTCTTATCTGAAGCATGTGGGATCTTCAATCTTCATGGCAACAAGCAGGATCTTTAGCTGAAGCATGTGGGATCTTCGATCTTCATGGCAACAAGCAGAATCTTCAGCTGAAGCATGTGGGATCTAGTTCCCCAACCAGGGCCAGAACCCCAGGCCCCGGCATTAGGAGCACAGAGTCTTAGCCACTGGACCACCAGGGAAGTCCCCAGATATGGCCTTTAAACGGGCCAAGAGCACAAAGGCAGATGAACGCAGAACAGATTACAGACAGATTTAACAAAAATAACAACGGTCAACCAGACTGATGGCGGTCATCACCTGGTAGTGTGGTACACACGTTGAATTATAGTGCTGTACAACTGAATCTTACATAATAATAATAGCAAAGAGACCCCCAAAACAGATATGGTCAGGTAAAAATGGGCGATGATTCGAGGGATAACATAACACGCTTTGGTTTAAAAGCAGAACAAAACTAACTAGTGATACCGTTACTCTTGAGAGTTAGGCAGTTTGGGACGAAGACCTTGAACGTGTACGGCTGCCCTTCGCATGGACCTTAGCACAGGGAGCTCCTCCTCGCCTGCGAATGGCCAGCTGGGGACAGGATAGCCACAGCTCCCGGGACAGCTGTCTTCTTCCTCAGTGACACAACAGTGATTTCCACATGTCACAGTATGAAAATAAGTTTGGGAAGTAGTGGCTTAAGGTCCACTGTCCTGACCATTGCACAAAAGCTGAATAAACGTGTAACAAGGGGCAACAGTACATCGTAATCTCTTTTTGAAATGCTGGCACAGAAAAAAGCACACACCGTGTTATAGGTCAATACTATTGTTTCCAGTTTTTGGTTTTTTTTTCCTATCTGCACTCCCTCCCACACCCCACCCGTGAAATCTGAAGGTGTATTCCAGCAGCATTCAATGAAGCAAACCTCGGAACATAAATGTCAGCTCAGGGGCATACGGGGAAGGCACTAGCACCCCACCCCAGTACCCCTCCCTGGAAAATCCAATGGACGGAGTAGCCTGGTGGGCTGCAGTCCATGGGGTCGCTAACAGTCGGACAGACTGAGCTACTTCACTTTCACTTTTCTCTTTCATGCACTGGAGAAGGACATGGCAACCCACTCCAGTATTCTTGCCTGGAGAATCCCAGGAACGGGGGAGCCTGGTGGGCTGCCGTCTATGGGGTCACACAGAGTCGGACACGACTGAACTGACTTAGCAGCAGCAGCAGCAGCAGGGGCGTAAGGTTAAACTGTGGGAACAGGAGCAAAATCCTGAATCCCTGTGCCAATGCTAAACGTATTCAAGGTAAGTCTGACATAAATTCCACTTGATAAGAAAGAGACATACTTAAGTGTCAGTGGATGGAAAGTCTTCATAGAGTAGGAGCTGAGAGCTGATAAGGATCTTCTTTTATTATTATTTAAATTTTTTATTGCACCTCACAGCACGTGGGATCTTAGTTCCCTGACCAAGGATCAAACCTGCACCCCTGCATTGGAAGTGTGGAGTCTTAACCACTGGACCACCAGGGAACTCTGAAAAGACAGTAAACTGAAGCCCAAATTACTCATTTAAGTTTACAAGCAGCTGAACTGGGGCCAGTCCCCTGCTGCCAACAAATGCACTTCCCAGGACACCTCCAGAGACCTCTTGCTAATTGCCTCTTTGAAACTCTCTAAAACCATAAAACAATCTCCAAGTACTTCCTGCTTTGCAGGGAACCTGAATCACTGGTTAATCTGCAACTAGCAAACCACTGTCAAGGAACCAGAAGTTAACCTCATGCCACTAATTAACCTTAAATTTGTGATATTTAAACACATTTCCTTTATTAGTCAGTTCCTGTTTATATTTATGAATTTTAAAAAAGGCTTTGTCATTCTTGCACAGGATAGAAAATATTTTTAAAAGCAAACTATCATGGTCTTCTTTATATAGTTATGAAAGGGACACATATGATAAGTATATCAAGATCTATGTATAGAAGCCATATTTGTACTCTGTAAGAATGAAGACATCACTAATAAAATTCCCCTCCTTGTACTGAGAAAACAGTCCAGACAAAAGAGGCCCCAACCAAACAGAGAACATGAGATTGGTGGAGAAGCAGAAAAATCAGCTACCAAGACAGGATCAACTGAATGAGGAAGAGGAAAAAGACAATATGTATCTCTGCATAAATTCTTTTTTTTATATATAAATTTATTTATTTTAATTGGAGGCTAATTACAATATTGTATTGGTTTTGCCATACATCAACATGAATCCACCACGGGTGTACACGTGTTCCCCATCCTGAACCCCCCTCCCACTTCCCTCCCCGTACTATCCCTCTGGGTCATCCCAGTGCACCGGCCCCAAGCATCCTGTATCCTGCATCGAACCTGGACTGGCGATTCGTTTCACATAGGATATTATACATGTTTCAATACCATTCTCCCAAATCATCCCACCCTCACCCTCTCCCACAGAGTCCAGAAGACTGTCCTATACATCTGTGTCTCTTTTGCTGTCTCGCATACAGGGTTATTGTTACCATCTTTCTAAATTCCATATATATGCGTTAGTATACTGTATTGGTGTTTTTCTTTCTGGCTTACTTCACTCTGTATAATAGGCTCCAGTTTTATCCACCTCATTAAAACTGATTCAAACGTATTCTTTTTAAGGGCTGAGTAATACTCCATTGTATATATGTACCACAGCTTTCTTATCCATTTGTCTGCTGATGTACATCTAGGTTGCTTCCATTTCCTGGCTATTATGAACAGTACTGCGATGAACATTGGGGTCTGCATAAATTCTTGTGTACTGAGAGCAACTTTATTTCAATAACCAGCAAGTGCCTAGACTCACAGGATAAACATTAAGGAAACAGAAACTTCTGTATCCATATTGGCTAAAGCTGTACTGTGATATCAAGCAAACAAAACTCTTCAAATTTCTCTCACAAAGTTTCAACAAGAAAAATCTCAAAGCTTCTTCTCCAGAAAAATAAAGGGGGGACCAGTGTTTTTATTCCTAGGCACTATAGTGTATGCCTTGGGTTAAGGTGAAACCCAAGAAACACAAGGTCTGAGTCACTGGCAATGACATCTGAGTAGGTTCTTCATTTTGTTTCCTGCCACAAAGAAAACTCTGCAGGAACAAGGGTCACTTTTTGAACACTACTAAGGACAGGTTAAGGCAGAAGTAGGTTCCCTGGCCCCGACACGAAACCATAGAAGTCTTTCACCTAAAACAGGCTTGTAATTAACGTAAGGACACAAACTTAAGTCCTGATGTCCAAATTTTAGAGTCCCTGGAAAGGAGGCTTCAGGTACCTACGTAACATATAATGTGGGATTGTTTACTGAAATTAGAAACTGGGTCTGGGGCATTATCAGTAAAAGGTGGTAATTCTCAACTTCTATACATCTGTGTCTTTCCTGTGAATCTGCGGAGGAAAAACAGTAGGAGAGACAGAGGCTGTTTCCCCAGTCTCCCCTGAAATTCTTCACATTTATAACCATCAACTCTCATTACAGAAACACACACAGGCTTTCTTTCCCCCTCTTTACAAACATATCTACTCCTTCCTCCACTCTTCAGATTAAAAAATGGACAGAAATCAGATGATTCAAAATGTTCAGACACACCTAAAACAAGCCTACAACGCACCTCACCCAGTCCAGGGATATTTGTGAGTTTACTCTGCACCAGATGGGGGATTTAAAAAAAAAAAATGAATGAATGAATGAATCCTTAAGGCACTCACTGTTCAACAGCAGCTGCCAACTGATACATCTTGACCTGCACAACTCAAAATTAATTTAAACTCAAAGGACAGTACGGTGTAGGGAAGAAGATCACTGAACCAAGCACAGTCTTACTACTGCCCGCCTAGTTTGCAGCATCCTAGCTGATTTCCCTGCTCTCAAAGCCCCCTCCTTTTCAATGCGTCCTGCGTTCAACTGTCAGATTCATTTCTACCTTTCAAGGAGGCTCCCTCCTGCTCGAGAAGCTTCACAGACTCCTTAGATCACAGACTCACATTTGATCAAACTCTTCTTCAGGTTAAAGTTCTTCTACAGGCTAGCTCCACTTACCTGTTCAACTCTGTTTCATGCCAATCCGTTTTAGAGGGGTAGGACACAAGCCTAGTTCCACTAACTCGTCTGGCAACCTTCATGCTCAGCAGTAACTGTTTCCTCTATCGTCAGCGCAGACCCATTCGCTTTCTGACATCCCTTTAAGGCTCGGGCATCATCCTTAACAAATGGCAGGTGTGTCCCAAGCTACTTTTATAGTGTTACTATCCCAACCAGACGTTCGTCTTCCCTGCCACCGCTTATTGAAGTCAAAAAGTCTTGACTTCGTGAAGTCGCAAGCAGTATGGGCATGGGGGTCCCAACGCTGCACGCTGCACTTTGTAAGAGAAGGGGAGGGTCTGGAGAGACTACAAACGGCGGAGGAGGAAATGAAGGAAGGAGAAAAGGGAAGGTTCCTGCTCTGTACTTTGTCTTCTCTTTGGAAACCGCGGGGGGGCGAGGCGGGAGTTGAAGGAGGAGAATCCAAGAAATGAATTCTTGAAGGCGGCAGAAGAAACTCAAGGTGCTCGCTAGGAAGGAAATATAGGCCCCTTAGGTAACGGAAGGGGCTCCCCATCAGCCCTGGGAGAGAAGGACTAGTTACAACATGAAACAAAGAGGTTGGGAGTCAGGAGGTGAGGGGTGGAGAGGTTTCACTGATCCCGCGTCTCCGAAGGTCGAGCCAATAAGGAAAGGAGAAAGGACGCGAGGCGCCCCTCGGGGCAAGAGGGACAGGGTGGGCGCCCCAAGACGGCTCTGGGGCGAGCATTCATGGGGCATCTCTTCTACCAGGCGCGGGGGCGGGGAGGTGGTTTTGAGTGGGGTCGTCTCTCAAACGGAGAAACGGTTTCCCGAGACAGGGATCTCCGAGAACGGAAACCCCAGGTCCGCAGAAACGTTAAAGCTTTGAGGCACCGGCATTCCGCAGTCCCAACCCGGCTTTCGCACACACTCACCACGTCTCCTCCAAACGCCACCGCTCCAGCTGCAGCTACCGGCCGGCGCAGCCGCACTCAGCGCGCACCGCCCCCACGTGATGCGCCCCGGGCCCCGCCCCGCCATGCCCACGTGACTCGCAGGGCCCGCCCACCCGTCCTCCCGCGGGCCCTTTCGTTGCGCTCCTCTGGGCGTGGCCTTGCCTCGCCCCTCCCTTCTCGGCAAAATGGCGGCGCCCGGCTGTAGCGCGCCCGGCCTCTGGGTCCGGGGCTCCGGGCAGTGTCTCGGGAGTCTTTTCACCCTCTACTCAAAACCACTTTGTTCCGCTGCTTCTGCTGCTGCTGCCTCTCGGCCCCTGGATGCTCAGCGATTAGCAGAGAGACTGCGGGCTCAGAAACAGCAACAAAAGACGAAAGAGCCGGTGAGTCCAGAAGGACCACAACTCCCAAGAGGCAGTGCGCTCACTGGGGTGAGAGAGGAAGGTAGGCGGGTCCTCTGACACCTGTCAGGTAAACGTCTAGGGCTTGTGGTGGGAGAACTGGGAAAAGGCGAAGCGGACAGCTAAGCAGGGTGCGGGGTCTTCCTGTGGGCTGGGTCTTTGGCTCCTGCCGACCCTAGCCTTAAGCCCTACTTGGGTACCAGTGGGACAGACACGCACCCCTGCTCTCAAATTCCTCGAGGAAGGCGCTCATCTAGTGCAGAGATACAGGCATTCCCTTCCCAAATTCTCACCCGGATTTAGTGAAAGACCTCCTCACCGGACATTGCCCGTCTCTCCTTCTCTTCCCCTAGGCGCCCACAAACCCTGTTCAGCGGAGAGTGCGAGAACTAGTGCGGTTCACAGAGCAGCTGCAGCGCGTCCACCCCAACGTGCTGGCTAAGGCGCTGAGCCGGGGAATTGTCCATCAGGACAAGGACCTTGTGGTCATCAATAAGCCCTACGGTCTCCCTGTGCATGGTGAGGAGCACGTGGCGGGGAAGCGGGAGGGGCGCTGCTGCTTTCTGTTACAAGGAAGGGCAGCTCTGACATTACTCCTGGGCCTTTCTGAAGCTTTGCTTCCAGAGTAATTAAACTTTTGTAAGGATACTAACCTATGTAAGGCACCAGAGAGGACACAGAGATAAATAAGATGGTCCCCATCTTCCAAGCATCTGGCAGCCAGCAGTATGGAATTTGCAGTGTGCCAGCCTCTACTAGGGATTGCTATAGAGGACCAAGGCTGTGTAGTTCCTGTCTTCAAATTATTTTCTATCAAAATTGGGGAAAAGGACATAACGTGTGTTGGTGTATAACTAACAAAACCCCAGGGCATCTTGACCTTAATGGATACCTCGACCCTGATGTTTTTTATTTTCCAAGATAGCTGCAGTGAGTCAGGAAAGATTGATAGAAAAAAGGCATTTGTAGAAAGGGTTTTGCTGGAGGGAAAGGGATGTTTTAGCTAGAAGTACAAATGCTTTGCGGGGAGATACAGAGATGGTTGTACATGAAAACAAGGAATTAAGTTAGACATTGCCTAGTGCTTTGTGTGTGTATTTTTTTCTCTCGATCCTTCCATTAAGTTTCTTTCCTTTTCATTCCCCAAGAAATAATTATTATCCTGATATTTACATTTTGTAGATAAGAAAACTAAAAGTTGAAAAGGGTAAGTAATCTGTCTAAGGTCAATGGCTAGTTAGGAGGCTCCATAGAGTGGAACCCAGGAATGCCCATCCTTTCAACTCCTTGCTAATGCCTCAGGAGGGCCTTATGTTCTTGCATTTCTCATTAGGGTTTACTTGGCAGATTCTCAAGCCTGTGTTTATATAGTGAAATATCAGACCTCCTCATTTTGGTTGCTAATGTTAGAGTACATAAATACCTTTAAAAAATTGTTTATGTCTGAGGAGAAAGCCACATACCTTGGGATCTTGTTTCTTAAACTTAATTATGCATATAAGTCACTTGGGCGTTTTGTTAAAATGCAGAGTTTGATTCATTATCTGGGTTGGGGGCCTGAGATTCCTTTCTAGCAGCTTCCCTGAGCGTAACTGACATGTTGCTAGTCCCTGGACCACACTTCAGTTTTACTGCCCTCAAGAGCATCTGCTGTTAATCCAGTAATCTGCTTTTCCCAAGTCGAGGTCTTTGATGGGATCTTTCCCTGGCCACTCAGATCTCTGGCTCTTTCCTTCTCAGGTGGCCCTGGGGTCAAGCTCTGCATCAGTGATGTACTGCCTGTCCTGGCAAAGATACTTCACGGCCCCAAGGCACAGCCGCTGCACCTGTGCCATCGGCTGGACAAGGAAACCACAGGTGTGATGGTGCTGGCTTGGGAAAAAGAAGTGGCGCATCAAGTCCAAGAGCTGTTCCGAACCCGCCAGGTGACAAAGAAGTACTGGTACGAAGCCTGTCGGTAGCGCTCGAGGTGCTGTAGGCCTTCTTTCGTCTCTCCAGCTCTCCTTACATCAGGAATCCCTGGTGACAGAAGCCACTGTCTTAGGATCTCTGGACATATAAAATTATAGGAAATAGATTTAGTGCTTAGACTATTAGAGTCTGATAGTATAGTGGTTCCTAACTATGGCTGTACCTAAAAATTATTAAAAATTAATTATGCAAGTTATATGATTTGATTGTTGTGGTAAAATGTCAGACAACATGGATAAAGCAAAAAAAAAAAAAATGTCCTGGAGGAGTCACTCATTCTATTATTCTCATTCCTTCCCTTGGGGTAGTTTGGTTTTTATTCCTGTGGAGCTTACTCATCCTATTTACATACGTGTCTGATGCAGGTTCGATCCCTGAGTTGGGAAGATCTGCTGGAGGAAGGCATAACAGCCCACTCTAGTATTCTTGCCTAGGAAATNACCCCTGCTCTCAAATTCCTCGAGGAAGGCGCTCATCTAGTGCAGAGATACAGGCATTCCCTTCCCAAATTCTCACCCGGATTTAGTGAAAGACCTCCTCACCGGACATTGCCCGTCTCTCCTTCTCTTCCCCTAGGCGCCCACAAACCCTGTTCAGCGGAGAGTGCGAGAACTAGTGCGGTTCACAGAGCAGCTGCAGCGCGTCCACCCCAACGTGCTGGCTAAGGCGCTGAGCCGGGGAATTGTCCATCAGGACAAGGACCTTGTGGTCATCAATAAGCCCTACGGTCTCCCTGTGCATGGTGAGGAGCACGTGGCGGGGAAGCGGGAGGGGCGCTGCTGCTTTCTGTTACAAGGAAGGGCAGCTCTGACATTACTCCTGGGCCTTTCTGAAGCTTTGCTTCCAGAGTAATTAAACTTTTGTAAGGATACTAACCTATGTAAGGCACCAGAGAGGACACAGAGATAAATAAGATGGTCCCCATCTTCCAAGCATCTGGCAGCCAGCAGTATGGAATTTGCAGTGTGCCAGCCTCTACTAGGGATTGCTATAGAGGACCAAGGCTGTGTAGTTCCTGTCTTCAAATTATTTTCTATCAAAATTGGGGAAAAGGACATAACGTGTGTTGGTGTATAACTAACAAAACCCCAGGGCATCTTGACCTTAATGGATACCTCGACCCTGATGTTTTTTATTTTCCAAGATAGCTGCAGTGAGTCAGGAAAGATTGATAGAAAAAAGGCATTTGTAGAAAGGGTTTTGCTGGAGGGAAAGGGATGTTTTAGCTAGAAGTACAAATGCTTTGCGGGGAGATACAGAGATGGTTGTACATGAAAACAAGGAATTAAGTTAGACATTGCCTAGTGCTTTGTGTGTGTATTTTTTTCTCTCGATCCTTCCATTAAGTTTCTTTCCTTTTCATTCCCCAAGAAATAATTATTATCCTGATATTTACATTTTGTAGATAAGAAAACTAAAAGTTGAAAAGGGTAAGTAATCTGTCTAAGGTCAATGGCTAGTTAGGAGGCTCCATAGAGTGGAACCCAGGAATGCCCATCCTTTCAACTCCTTGCTAATGCCTCAGGAGGGCCTTATGTTCTTGCATTTCTCATTAGGGTTTACTTGGCAGATTCTCAAGCCTGTGTTTATATAGTGAAATATCAGACCTCCTCATTTTGGTTGCTAATGTTAGAGTACATAAATACCTTTAAAAAATTGTTTATGTCTGAGGAGAAAGCCACATACCTTGGGATCTTGTTTCTTAAACTTAATTATGCATATAAGTCACTTGGGCGTTTTGTTAAAATGCAGAGTTTGATTCATTATCTGGGTTGGGGGCCTGAGATTCCTTTCTAGCAGCTTCCCTGAGCGTAACTGACATGTTGCTAGTCCCTGGACCACACTTCAGTTTTACTGCCCTCAAGAGCATCTGCTGTTAATCCAGTAATCTGCTTTTCCCAAGTCGAGGTCTTTGATGGGATCTTTCCCTGGCCACTCAGATCTCTGGCTCTTTCCTTCTCAGGTGGCCCTGGGGTCAAGCTCTGCATCAGTGATGTACTGCCTGTCCTGGCAAAGATACTTCACGGCCCCAAGGCACAGCCGCTGCACCTGTGCCATCGGCTGGACAAGGAAACCACAGGTGTGATGGTGCTGGCTTGGGAAAAAGAAGTGGCGCATCAAGTCCAAGAGCTGTTCCGAACCCGCCAGGTGACAAAGAAGTACTGGTACGAAGCCTGTCGGTAGCGCTCGAGGTGCTGTAGGCCTTCTTTCGTCTCTCCAGCTCTCCTTACATCAGGAATCCCTGGTGACAGAAGCCACTGTCTTAGGATCTCTGGACATATAAAATTATAGGAAATAGATTTAGTGCTTAGACTATTAGAGTCTGATAGTATAGTGGTTCCTAACTATGGCTGTACCTAAAAATTATTAAAAATTAATTATGCAAGTTATATGATTTGATTGTTGTGGTAAAATGTCAGACAACATGGATAAAGCAAAAAAAAAAAAAATGTCCTGGAGGAGTCACTCATTCTATTATTCTCATTCCTTCCCTTGGGGTAGTTTGGTTTTTATTCCTGTGGAGCTTACTCATCCTATTTACATACGTGTCTGATGCAGGTTCGATCCCTGAGTTGGGAAGATCTGCTGGAGGAAGGCATAACAGCCCACTCTAGTATTCTTGCCTAGGAAATCCCATGGACAGAGGAGGCTGGTGGGCTACAGTCCACAGGGTTGCAAAGAGCAGGACACGATGGAGTGACTGAGCACACTGAAACGTGTACTATGTGTGTGTGCGCGCGCGTGTGTGCCATTGTACAGTGTATATATACTGTGTGTGTGTGCATGTGTGCCATTGTACAGTGTATATATGCTGTGCGTGTGTGCGCATGTGTGACATTGTACAGTGTATGTATACTGTGTGTGTGTGCATGTGTGACATTGTACAGTGTATGTATACTGTATGTGTGTGTGCGTGTGTGACATTGTACAGTGTATGTATACTGTGCGTGTGTGCGCGTGTGTGCGTGTGTGCGCATGTGTGACATTGTACAGTGTATGTATACTGTGTGTGTGTGACATTGTACAGTGTATGTATACTGTGTGTGTGTGTGTGTGTGACATTGTACAGTGTATGTATACTGTGTGTGTGTGCGTGTGTGACATTGTACAGTGTATGTATACTGTGTGTGTGACATTGTACACTGTATGTATACTGTGTGTGTGACATTGTACACTGTATGTATACTGTGTGTGTGCGTGTGTGACATTGTACAGTGTATGTATACTGTGTGTGTGTGCGTGTGTGACATTGTGCAGGGTACACTGTACTCTTCCGACTTAACTCTTCGTCTGTAGGCTCTTCCCACGTTGGTACATATAGACTTACCTCAGTTTTTATTTATTTGGCTGTGCTGGGTCTTAATTACAGTGTGCGGGATCTTTGATCTTCACTGTGGCATGTGGAATCTTCAGTTGCAGCATAGGAACTCTGAATTGTGGCATGTGGGATCTAATTCCCTGATGAGGGATTGAACCCAGGCCCCCACCATTGGACCACCAGAGAAGTCCCAATCTTAGGTTTTTTTTTAATAAATATAATTTATTTTTTAAATTGAAGGATAATTGCTTTACAGAATTTTGTTGTTTTCTGTCAAACCTCAACATGAATCAGCCATAGGTATACGTATATCCCCTCCCTCCTGAACCTCCCTCGCATCTCCCTCCCCATCCCACCCCTCTAGGTTGATACAGAGCCCCTGTTTGAGTTTCCTGAGACATACAGCAAATTCCCGTTGGCTATCTGTTTTACATATGGTAATGTCAGTTTCCATGTTACTCTCTCCATACATCTCACCCTCTCCTCCCCTCTCCCCATGTCCATAAATCTATTCTCTATGTCTGTTTCTCCATTGCTGTCCTGCAAATAAATGCCTTGGTACCATCTTCTTAGATTCTGTATATATGTGTTAGTGTGTGATATTTATCTTTCCCTTTCTGACTTACTTCACTCTGTATAATAGGCTCTGGGTTCATCCACCTCATTAGAACTGACTCAAAGGCATTCCTTTTTATAGCTGAGTAGCATTCCATTGTGTATATGTACCACAACTTCTTTATCCATTCATCTCTCGATGGACATCTAGGTTGCTTCCATGTTCTAGCTATTATAAATAGTGCTGCAATGAACAGTGGGATATATGTGTCTTTTTCAATTTTGCCAACCTTAGTTTTTTTATAGAAGAAAGGTACATGAGCAAAAACGAAACCACTCCTATCCCCCATCTACTCAATTTCCTGTTCCTGAAGCAGTTACTGTTGCTAGTGTCTTGTGTAAACTTGTAGAGTTATGTGGGATATGTATAAGCAGATGATTGTATGGCAGCATATTTTGCATTGCTTTGCAACCTGCTTTTTTCACTTGGACAGTATATCTTGGAGGGCCTTTTGTGTTGCACAGTTAGAGCTGTCTCCTTTTCAATGGCTTTATTGTATGTATTCGTTGTGTGGATATATCATAACTTCCTTATTGATGTTTAGGTAGTTTTCAATTTTTCAAAGCCTCTTGCAAAGAATATGTGAGAATATCCTTAGGACAAATGCCCAGAAATGGAATTGCTGGGTTGAAGGGTGCACACTTTATAAAATTTGAATAGTTACTACCCAAGTTGCTCCCCAAAATGATGCTGCTGGTGCTGCTAAGTCACTTCAGTCGAGTCCGACTCTGTGAGACCCCATAGACGGCAGCCCACCAGCCTCCCCCGTCTCTGGGAGTGGGTTGCCATTTCCTTCTCCAATGCATGAAAGTGAAAAGTGAAAGTGAAGTCGTTTAGTCGTGTCCGACTCTTATCGACCCCATGGACCACAGCCTACCAGGTTCCTCCATCCATAGGATTTTCTAGGCAAGAGTACTGGNGTTGCCATTTCCTTCTCCAATGCATGAAAGTGAAAAGTGAAAGTGAAGTCGTTTAGTCGTGTCCGACTCTTATCGACCCCATGGACCACAGCCTACCAGGTTCCTCCATCCATAGGATTTTCTAGGCAAGAGTACTGGAGTGGGGTGCCATTGCCTTCTCCACCAAAATGATGATGTCAGTTTTTATTCCCACTAGCAGTGATGAGTATCCACTTCCCATTATGCCTGACCAATTCATTTTTAAAAGGTTTGCCACTCTGATGGGTAAAAAAATATATATTTTCTGTTTCCCTGTTAACTAGTGATGTTGGCTGGTTTTGTGTGTGTGTGTGTGTGTATCAGCGGTTTGAGTTTTCCTTCTGTGAACAGTTTTCTTTTGCCTGTGTTCTATAAGGTTATTATTTTCTTTTTGATTGGTGAGTGTTCTTTTCATATTTTGGATGTTAGTCCTTTTTATATTATAGATTTTGAAGTTGCTTTGCTATCTTGGGAACCTTAAAAAAAAATCTATATGCTTGAGACCCACCCACAGAGGTTCTGATTCATAAGTCTGGTGGGTGTGAGGTTTAGGTATCTGTATCTTTAAAAAGCTCCACAAATGACTCTGATGAGGAATGAAGTTTTAGGAATCACCTCAATGAGAGATGACAGGTAATGGAGCAAGTTTAGCACAGTAGCTAAATGCTCAGAAAGATCTGTGTTCAGCTCTCACCTGTGTTATTTACCAGAGTGAGACTTTAGGTAAATTATTGAGCCTCTCTTACTAGATTTGGGATTCGTTGAGAGCAGGGATTTTTTTTTTTTTTTTCCTTTCTTTCCTTATTTTTGGTTGGGGCATGCGGTGCACACAGCATGGCGTAAGGAATTTTCCCAACCAGGGTTTGAACCCAGGCCCCCTGCAGTGGAAGCACAGAGTCTCAACCACTGGGTGGCCAGGGAAGTCTGACCAGTAGGGATTTTTGTCTTATTCATCCATATAAAACCAGTGCCTGCCTAAATCATTGCCTGTTTACATTCAGTGAATATTTATTGGCTGAACATTTTTGAGCAGGAGCTTTAGGTCATTAGGAAGGGTCATCTAGTGGTTATAAATCAGTGTAAGTATGGTAAAAGCATCAGATAGCAGTCTAAGCTGCTACCAACCTGCAGCTGGGTGTCCAGAGTGTGAGATGTTATATCTGAGAGGGCTTTTGACTCCTGGGCCGGCAATTCTGTGTTAGGCTGATTGACCTGGAGGAGGTTTAAACTTAATTACAAATCAGAGTCTTCTACCTGTCTGCAGTGTGATGGATCTCCAACAAGAGAGGTTGGGAGTGAGTTACTAAACTGTGTTTGGGGTTCCTGTGACTTTTGGAGCACATTTCCTCCCTGTTTTATCTACCTGGCAAATAGAGCAGGAGCAGTCCTATGAATTTTTCATTCAGTTCATTTTATTTATTCATTTCTTTCCTATGCAACTTGAACTTACCATCTTTTATCCTTTAAAAAAGAAAGATATAAAAGATACAAAACTATATTGTCCCCCTTTAAAATGAAACTGCCCATACTCACTTTTAAAGGCTGGATGAAAGACCATGTTACTAATATAATTGTTTTTGTTTGTTTTCCTGTTTTTTTCCCCCAGTATTCTGCAATCAGCATATTTACTTTAGTAGCAGAAAAGATAGGTTTGTAAGAATAGTGACAGCTGTCAGGCTAAGCGCTATACCAAGAGATTATTTGGTACCCTCTGACCCTCAGAACTCACTATAGTAGTGCAGAAAGTCCAGCATGAAACCTCTAAGTGGCCACATAACCAAGGAGCACTTGCCTCATCTTTACGGCTCAGGCAGGGTTTGTGTGTCCCCCCAGGGCCATCACCGTGCGCGTCCCGGTGCCTGACGTGGGAGTCGTGGACATCCCCATCGTCGAGAAGGAGGCGCAGGGCCAGCAGCATCACCACAAGGTGGGTGGGTGAGCACCTCTGGAGGGACGGGTTTTCTGCTCGTCCTTTGAAGTCACGTCTCGATTTGTTTGGCTGCAGATGACGCTGTCCCCGAGCTATCGCCTGGATGACGGGAAGATGGTGAGGGTTCGGAGCAGCCGGAACGCACAGCTGGCAGTGACTCAGTACCGGGTGCTGAGCAGCAGCCTGTCTGCCGCCCTCCTGGAGCTCCAGCCTATTACCGGTGAGGCTGCTGTTCTGCAGTGGGTGGCAGAGCCGCGGGGCTCCTCAGGGCTTCACGCAGGGCCTCGTGCTGGGCCCCGCCCTGCCTCTGAGCCGCCGGTATTATGAGGTGCTGAGGTTGTACCAGAGTGTGCTTCTGATGCTGATCCAAGGCTGGGAGCTCCCATGGGGATGGGATTGTGAAAACAGTAGCATAAGGATGTGAACCGTTTGCTTACATTAATTTAAAAATTTGCAAACGGGTTCCTCAAAAAGATGTCTGTCCACCGCTGTTCATAGCGGCACTATACATAGTAGCCAAAAGGTGAACACAACCCACATGTCCATCAGCAGATGATTGGAAAGACATGGTGGTACTTCATGCAGTGAAATATTACCCAGCCATAGAAAAGGAAGAGGTTCTGACATGTGCCTCAGCTGGATCAAACCTTACAGACATTACACTAAATTAAAGAAGCCCAGCACAAAAGGGCACACTCTGTATGATTCCACTTACGTGAGATACCTAGAGTTGTCAGGTTCGTAGAGATGGATAGCAGAGTGGTGGTTACGGGCTGGAGGGAGGAGGGGGTGGGGAGTTACGGTTTATGGGGACAGGGTTTCAGTTTGGGGCAAAAGGGTTCTGGAGATGGACAGTGGTGATTGTTCCAGAGCAGTGTGAACGTACTTAATGCCACTGAACTGAATGCTTAAAAAGGATTAAGATGGAAAACCGTGGGACTTCCCTGGCAGTCCGGTGGTTAGGACTTCGAGCTTCCACTGCAGGAGCATAGATTCCATGCCTGGTTGGGGAACTTAGGTCCTGCATGCAGTGCTGTGCAGCCTTTAAAAAGAGAGAGAACTCCTAATGAATTACTTTCAAATTCTGTTTTTAAAAAAAGTTCAAATTTTATGTATATTTTGCCATAATATAAAAATAAATGTGCCAAGTAGTACTATTTAATGTTATACGATAAAGTTAATTTTTAAAAAAGCAAAAAGCATGGCAGCGATAGACTTCAAGTTGATCAGAGTGGTTATGTGTGGTGGAAAGGGAACTGTGACGGGGAGGGGTACTTAGAGGCTTAACGGTATTATTTCCTAATAGCTTATCATTTGTTATATTTTCCTTTACACTTCATTGTAGTTGGGGTTTTGCCAATTTTACTGTGCTTTGGTTTAATATGATTAGAAGCAGATGCCACCAGTGGTATCGTTTCTATAGCTACTCACAAATCTCCTCCCTTTCCCTTTTTAAAGGAATAAAACATCAGCTTCGCGTTCACCTGTCTTTTGGGTTGGATTGCCCAGTCCTTGGTGATCACAAGTACTCAGACTGGAACAGGCTGGCCCCCCAGGTAATATCTTTTTGACCCGAGATGCAACAGAATAAGGGAGAAAACTTATGCATTCCCCTTGTTAAATCCCTAAAGTCAGTTGCAGCAAAGGCGTGTTGATTGTTTTCAGACACAGCACCCTGCCAGCTGGGCTTCCCTGGTGGCTCAGCAGTAAAGAATCCACCTGCAATGCAGAAGACATGGGGGTCACGCGTTCAGTCTCTGGTTTGGAAAGATCCCCTGGAGGAGAGCGTGGCAACCCACTCCAGTATTCTTCCCTGGAGAATCCCATGGACAGAGAAGCCTGGCAGGCTACAGTCCGTGGGGTCACAAAGAGTCTGACACGACTAAGCAACTAAACCACAACAATCCTCCTGCTAGCTCTTTAGGTTAGGGAGAAATCCAGAAGCAGACAGGAGGCTTTCTGAAGGCTCAAAGCAGCCTCTCATGCTGTTGCTAAAGAGCCTTGGTGGAGACTTGTTTTTCACTGTTACAGCTCATCCTCTTGGAAAGCCAGAGAGAACTGGCCAAAGGGCACTTGCCCAGTGTGGTGGGTTTTCTGTCACTTGGGTTCTGAACCCTTCCTAGAGATGGTCCAGAAGCAGGCTGTCCCTCACTGTCATCCGAGGGGCTCAGTGATGGGGCCCCGGAAGTGGAAGTCAGAGGCGCTGCCTGCCCGGCTCTCACGAGCTCTCTCCTTTGTGCAGAAACTGTCTGCCGGGATCCTGAAGAAGCTGGGGCTGCAGCAGTCCAAGGCCCGCCACCTCCCCCTGCACCTGCATGCCTGCCAGCTGACCCTGCCTGCCCTGCAGCCCCGGCAGGAAGAACTCACCTTGCTCTGCAGGCCTCCTCGCTACTTTGTCAACTCCCTGCGCCGTCTGGGCTTAAAGATGCCGAGTCGGGACCACAATGCGGACGAGGAAGCTGCACACCCAGGAGCCCAGTGAAGATGGTCAGGCAGTCTGCCCTGAATTCTTCGTTTTGTTTAAGGGACTCTGCCAACTTCTCACCGGGGCCAGACTCCAGAAGAGCCAGATGTGAAGAGTTGGAGAAACCGCCGCTTCAGGGCTTTTGCTGGAGGCTAGCATCTCTTTCCCACCACTCTGGTCACACTCTGGGAAAGCCAGCAGGCAGCTTCCCTGCCTCCAGGTCGACAGGAGTCCAGGATCAGGAGAGCGAAAGCCCGGGACTGCTGATCAGGCTTGGTTTTTACCCAGCAGAAGCACTTGATCTATCAGGATGGTTCCTGTGGTTGGAGAGAACGTGATGGTTATCTAGCTCAGAGAGGAATTCAGGAGCAGTTTCTGTCCTCATGGAGTCACAGGACCGCTCGGCAAAGCCTTTCTGCTTGATTTGTTCAGTCCCAGATTTTTAAAAATATTATTATTGGAGTTTGATCGCTTTACAATGTTGTGTTAGTTTCTGCTGTGCCACCAAGTGAATCAGCTGTGTGTATACACACATCCCGTCCCTCTGAGCCTCCCACCCTCCCATCCCGCCCCTCCAGGTCATCGCAGAGCGCCGACCTGAGCTCCCGTGCTACACAGCTGCCTCCCGCTAGCCATCTACATTTTCCAGATGGTAATGTACAGACGGCAGTGCTGCTTCCCAGTTCGTCCCACTCTCTCCTCCCCACCCCGTTTCTACATGGCCACCCTCTACATCTTCATCTCCATTNACCCTCCCATCCCGCCCCTCCAGGTCATCGCAGAGCGCCGACCTGAGCTCCCGTGCTACACAGCTGCCTCCCGCTAGCCATCTACATTTTCCAGATGGTAATGTACAGACGGCAGTGCTGCTTCCCAGTTCGTCCCACTCTCTCCTCCCCACCCCGTTTCTACATGGCCACCCTCTACATCTTCATCTCCATTCCTGCCGGGCAAATAGGATCTGCTGTGCCATTTTTCTAGCTTCTATCTATAGGTATTAATACACGATATTTGTTTTCCTCTTTCTGATTTCATTCTGTATGACAGTCTCTAGGTCCATCCCCATCATTACAAATAACGCAGTTTCTTTCATTTTTATGTGTAATATTCCATTGTATATATGTACACATCTTTATCCATTCATCTGTTGATGGATCAGTCGCAGATTCTGTAGACAGTGGTCAAGGATTCTCGCCTGGCTCAGCCCAGGAGCCTTGCTGTGCGAGTGATCGTGGAGCCTGTGAAGGGGTGTTCAGTGAGCAAGGAAAGCAGGTGTAAACTACGGGCAGGTAACAAAAGCAAGTAGAGCGGGCAGAGTGTTAGGCCGTGGTGGGAGCCGTGATGGGAGCACCCATATACCTAAAGAGGGCAGCAGTTAGCTCCAGCTGAGTGTCACTCCAGGGGAACAGATTTCATAACTTTTTTCAGAGTGAGGAAACAGCCATTCATGGGAAATCTGCCAGCATCTCACTAGCTAAGTCAGGATTTAGTTAGCTTGGATAGACTGCTGCTGCTAAGTTGCTTCAGTTGTGTCCGACTTTGTGCAACCCCATAGATGGAAGCCCACCAGGCTCCCCCGTCCCTGGGATTCTCCAGGCAAGAACACTGGAGTGGGTTGCCATTTCCTTCTCTAGGGCATGAAGGTGAAAAGTGAAAGGGAAGTCGCTCGGTCGTGTCCAACTCTTAGCGGCCCCATGGACTGCAGCCCACCAGGCTCCTCCGTCCATGGGATTTTCCAGGCAAGAGTACTGGAGTGGGGTGCCATCGCCTTCTCCAATTGGATAGGCTAGCAGATCATATTTGCAGGTTGGGTTTCATCTGCAGGCTGTTTGCAATCTATGTTTAAAGACTAGTGTAGATGTTTGAGAAAGGGCCATCTTGAGAGTTCTGCATCAGTGGTTGACGTTTTAGCTTCACATAGCATCTGTCCGTCTATGGGGTCACACAGTCGGACACGAATGAAGTGACTTAGCAGCAGCAGCATTTGCCCTTGCTAGACTAGGGGATGGCTTTGGTTAGTCTGTAAACACTGTAGTTAGTGTTGTGAAGGAGCTGCCATTTCTCGAATCTTCGTTGTTTCAGAAGCAAGCCTGTCCTTGGGTCTCAGGCGGCTGAGCCAAGCATCACTTAGAGGAAAATGAATTTACCCACTCCTCTTAGTGGTCCGGCTCGCTCCTGTCTGGTTTTTTTGTAACAGTACAATCTTGCAAACAAATACACCTCATGTTACCTTGGCTGAGCTGAGAAAACTCGGCAGAGTTGGGGAGGGACCCCACTAGGTGCTCTCTCTCTGTTGAAAACAACTTTCTAAACCCATTGTCCTGTTTGCATAATACTGTTACCCTGCACCATGGACTTAACTTTAGAAGCACAGGGGAGGTCACGTGTGTGCTCCGCAGCAAGAGAAGCCACGGCAATGAGAAGCCCTCACATAATAACCAGAGAGGGGCCCTCCCCTGCCGGAACTAGAGAAAACCCTCGCCCCGCAACCAAAACCCAGTGCATCTAAAAATAAGTCAACTAGAGAAACCGTCGCCCCGCAACCAACACTCAGTGCATCTAAAAATAAGTCAACTAAAAAAATTATATTTAAAGACTGTGTTTTTAAAAAATTTTTCGAGGTGCCAGGTTTGGGGGTAGCATCTCCTTAACCCCACCACCAAATAGCTGCAAAGTCAAGGGTTCCCATTACCTTCTCAGGCTTGATAATCCTCTAGAACAACTCAAAACTCAGCTCCACTTGCTATTGCAGTTTTTATTACGGCAATAAAAGAGGAGGCTCATGGGGTGGAGGGGAGGGTCCCAGACACGAAGCTACCCTGGCTCCTCCCTGGGGATTCAGGACTACCGCCGTCCAGGTGCACAGAGGGTGCCACCACAAAGGTCACATAAGCTCCAATGCCTGGAGTCTTTATTAGGGTTTCATCATGTCAGCAAGATTGATTAGATCACTGGTTATTGAACTCAGTCCAGCTCTCCATCTCTAATCGCATGATTGGTCTATTGGCATACCATTGACAGGCCTGCACCCTGACACTCCCCAGGGGTTATACAAACTGTCAGGACCCACCCTAAGTAACAAAGACACTCCTATCATTCCAAAGATTTAGAGGCTTCCTCCCAGGAGGCAGGGACAAAAGCCAGGCACATTCCTTACTACACAACACCGTGTGCCCCTTGCACTCCTGTTCTGGAGTCATTTCCATGTCCTAGATAGGGACCCCTTCACCTTTCGGCCTCCTTGGTGGCTGTCTGTGTATACACCTCCATCAGCTAGAGCCTTAAGGTTCTCTTGGACCAGTGGCCTTGAAATATTTCTGTTCACTTCCTTTCTCGCACCCCACCTGGCACACCCTTATCTGCCGTGACCCAGGGCAGTGAGAATGGGGTTTTAATCAAGCCTGATGACCTGGGAGGGTGAAACTCTGCTTTCCTGGGGATGCTCTCTGCTGTGCTCCCAGTCACAATAAACTCTTCTCAGTCATGTCCAGCTCTTTGCTGCCCCACAGACTGTAGCCCGCCAGGCTCCTCTGTCCGTGGAATTTCCCAGGCAAGACTGCTGGAGTGAGTTGCCATTTCCTCCTCCAGGGGATCTTCTTCACCCAGAGGTGGAACCTGAGTCTCCTGCCTCTTTCCTTGCAGGAGGATTCTTTACTGCTTAACCATCAGGGAAGCCTTGGGGGGCACGGTAGTTCAGTTCAGTCGCTCAGTCGTGTCCGACTCTTTGCGACCCCATGAATCGCAGCACGCCAGGGCTCCCTGTCCATCACCATCTCCCGGAGTTCACTCAAACTCAAGTCCATCGAGTCCGTGATGCCATCCAGCCATCTCATCCTCGGTCGTCCCCTTCTCCTCCTGCCCCCAATCCCTCCCAGCATCAGAGTCTTTTCCAATGAGTCAACTCTTTGCATGAGGTGGCCAAAGTACTGGAGTTTCAGCTTTAGCATCATTCCCTCCAAAGAAATCCCAGGGTTGATCTCCTTGCAGTCCAAGGGACTCTCAAGAGTCTTCTCCAACACCACAGACTGCAAATACTGCTGGGAAAAACGGTTAGAGCTGACTGGGGGTTGGTACGGGAAGGGTAGGGGGAGGATCTAGGGTGACTCCCGGGGAGCCTATCCTGAGTAGTAGGCTAGATGAGGTGGGTTACAGTAAACAGAGGTCTGGGGGTCCCCTCCCAAGCCTGTGTCAGTGCTATCATATAGCCGGGTATCCAGAGGGGCCCTGGGGGTGGGCAATTACCCCGTGTGCCCTGAGCACCGGAAAGTGCTCGTCACCCCACACTTCCTGCCGCATATCCTAATCATTCCCTGTAATTACACCTGTCTCCTACCTTCTCGTGGGCAGGCATGGTGCTTTCCTCTTTGGCCCCCAAGCCCTACACCTGTAAACTCTTGAAAAGTGACTACTGAACAGTAAGGCGGTCCCCCGACTCTGGTAGCTCTCAGGCTCGATCTAGATGGGCTTTCAGTTCAAATGATGGCTCTGATAGTTATTGGCTAACTGTGGATAATTTATTTAACTTATCTGAGCCTCAATTTGTGCACCTGCAAAATGGGCATAATAACTGTACCTCTATGACACAGATATTTTGAAGGATTAATGGAAACAATTCATATTAAATTCCCAGAAGAGTTCCTGACAGATGGCAAGGACCCAATTACTGTAATAATAGGTTGTATGTGTGTGTGCTCAGTCGCTAAATTGTATCTGATTCCTTGTAATCCCCTGGACTGTAGCTCATCACACTTCTCTGTCCATGGAATTCTTCAGGCAAGAATACTGGAGCGGGTTGCCATTTTCTTCTTGAGGGGATCTTCCTGACCCAGGTATTGAACCTGTGTCTCCTGCATTGGCAGGCAGATTCTTTACTACTGAACCACCTGGGAATCCAGTAATGTAAGGTTAAAGCAGGTTAAATTTGCCATTTTTATTGAGATGGTATTCACATGCTATAAAATTCACCCATTTAAAGTGTAGAATTCCGGGGAAGGCAATGGCACCCCACCCCAGTACTCTTGCCTGGAAAATCCAATGGACGGAGTAGCCTGGTGGGCTGCAGTCCATGGGGTCGCTAACAGTCGGATAGACTGAGCGACTTCACTTTCACTTTTCTCTTCCATGCATTGGAGAAGGAAATGGCAACCCACTCCAGTGTTCTTGCCTGGAGAATCCCAGGGATAGGGGAGCCTGGTGGGCTGCCGTCTATGGGGTCACACAGAGTCGGACACGACTGAAGTGACTTAGCAGCAGCGGCAGCAAAGTGTAGAATTCAGTGGCTTTAGTACATTCCTAGAATTGGACAATTAGCACCCCAATCTAATTTCAGAATATTTTAATTCTCACAAAAAGAATATCCATTTTTAAATTACTATATCCCCTTTTATTCATTGTGCTTTTGATGCCATATATTTTAAAATTGCCTAATCCAGAGATTTACCTATTTCTCCCCTCTTAATAGTTTTCTAGGTTTAGCTCTTACATTTTGGGACGTTCAGTTCAGTCAGTCAGTCGTGTCCGACTCTGTGAGACCCCATGGACTGCAGCTCACCAGGCCTCCCTGTCCATCACCAACTCCCAGAGTTTATTCAAACTCAAGTCCATTGAGTCAGTGATGCTATCCAACCATCTCATCCCCTGTTGTCCCCTTCTCCTCCTGCCTTCAGTCTTCCCCAGCATCAGGGTCTTTTCAAATGAGTCACTTCTTCACATCAGGTGGCCAAAGTATTGGAGTTTTAGCTTCAACATCAGTCCTTCCAATGAATATTCAGGACTGAATTCCTTTCCATTTAAAATTAACTTTTGAGTATGGTGTATTAAGGTGTTCAGCTTTGCATGTGGATAGCCAATGGTCCCAGCATCATTTGTTGAGAAGATTTTTTTTTTAAAGGATCCATATATTTGTTTGTTGTTGATGTGGACGATTTTTAAAGTCTATTGAATTTAGATTATTTCTGTTTTCTGTTTTGTTTTTTGGGGTGTGAAGCACATGAGATCTTAGCTCCCTGAACAGGGATCAACTCACACACCCTGGAGATCTTACCTCCCTGAACAGGGATTAACTCATACACCCTGGATGTGAAGACAAAAATGAAGCCTTAACCACTGGACTGTCAGGGAAGTCCTCTGAAAAGATTGTTCTTTCTCCCATGAAATTGTTTTGGTCAACTGTCATTTTTGAAGGTCAGTTCAGTTCCTCTGCTCAGTCGTGTCCAACTCTTTGCGACCCCATGGACTGCAGCACATCTAGGCTTCCCTGTCCATCACCAACTCCCGGAGCCTACTCAGACTCATGTCCATCGAGCTGGTGAAGCCATCCAACCATCTCNATCCCGTAGGGCGATTGCGAGAATTAAATGAAATGTAAATGTCTCAGAACCTTGCCTGACACTTAATAATAAGTGCTTGATAAAAGGCAAGAAATTGTTACTTGGCATCTCTTCCTCCAACAGGCCAAGCCTCTTCCCACTCCAGAGCCTTTGCACTAGCCCATCCCTCTATCCAGAATGTTCTTCCCTAGATTTTCCTAAGGTTGACTCCTTTTTAAAATAGTTTTTATTTATTTTTGGTTGCACTGGGTCTTCATTGGTGCATGTGGGCCTTTCTCTAGTTGCAGCGAACGAGGGCTACTTTCTAATTGCAGTTTCTCTTGCTGTGGAGCTTGGGTCCTAGGACACTGGGCCTTCAGCAATCATGGTGCTAGAGATTCGTTGCTCTGCAGCATGTGGGATCTTCCCAGGCCAGGGCTTGAACTCATTCCCCTGCTCTGGCATTTGGATTCTTAGCCACCAGGGACATCCAAGGGTGACTCCTTTTAATTCAGATTCCCCGGCCGCCCAGGCTGCAGTAGTCTTCTGTCACCTCACCCCATTTAAATTTTTTGCCTGGCATGTATTTGTTATTGGATATTTTCTTGTTCAACTTTATTCATTGTTTTCCCCCATTAGAACACAGTCCTCAGAAGAATGGAGATTCTATTTTGTGCGCTCTATCTCTCCAGTTCCTAGAAGGGGCACATAGTAGATCATTGACTTGTTACATGAATGAAATCAAATGAGGTCTATTCCGGCCTGAGAACGGCCCAACGTGGCTGTCGTGCACTGTCATTCCTTGCGATGGGCAAATGGGGAAGAGGGTGTTTCCACCTGAGAAATGGCTGGGAAGACCTTTGCGTGTGTCTCCAAGCCCCAGAAATGTTGGAGGCCTCATATTGTCCCCCAGCCCTTCCCAAAACACCATCACAGCAACCACACTCTCCCTGTTTTGACCCAGCCCTGCAAATCCTCTCCATCCCTCCCCTGGGGCTGGAAGGCTGGTTCTAGCGTGCTCAATGCTGTGAGAGGCCCCGGGGAGCTGCTGAGATTTGGTCCCCACTCCTGAAGACCCTATGAACCAGAACCTGAGTTAGGGTGAAGGAGAGATCAGGGCCAACCTTGGAGAGCATATTCAGGGCTGTGGGACTCAGAAGGCAGGGGCAGGAGTGCAGAGGGCAGGGCCTGGGTCCCCTCCAGGGTCCAAAAGCCCCCTCAACGCCACCTCCCAGCACTGGGTATAAGGATTGCCCACGACTGCTTCCTCCAGGTCCCAAGGCACTTGGCCTCAGACTCTGCCTTATCTTTGCTCTTGACTTCTCTTCTTTTCTCCAGGACTAAGAAGAATAAATGGACAGTGGTGATGCTGGGCAGCCTACGTTTGGGCCTGTGCCGCTGGCCCTTTAAGGCTCAGGGTGGTTCTCCTCACTTAGGAGCCAGGACCATGCTCATGGTTTTTTGTGTGTGTGTTCAATCAAGACCCAGCTCCCTTCGTAGGCAAAACATTTTTCAGACTTTTCCAGAAAGCAGAGGTGGCAAATCCCTGGTCTCATTAACTGAGCCATTATAGCAGCCAGCCTGGTCAGGTGGGGTGCTGACTTTTGATCTAGAAACTCTGGTTGTGGACATCGAAGGGATCTAGTGTTCTTGTCCACCATGGGAAGAAAGTGTCTTCAGAGAATGGTAATGCAGAAGGCAGTGACCCTGGAACGTACACGAAGTCTGGGAGCTCAGAGATCCAGGTGGGTGTCTGGAGGGAAGGTGGGCTAGATGGAGGGAGCAGAGATTGTCCTCCATACCATATAAACCCAAACACACAGAGGCAGGAGAGCAAGAGCCCTCTGGGGACAAATCAACACGTTCATTTTTACATTTTTAAATATGTTACACTTCATCGTTACAAGATGGCTGCAGCAGCTCCAGCTTTTCAGTTCAGTTCAGTTAAGTCGCTCAGTTGTGTCCGACTCTGAAACCCCATGAACCGCAGCACGCCAGGCCTCCCTGTCCATCACCAACTCCCAGAGTTTACCCAAACTCATGACAGTCCTTCCAATGCATATTCATTACTAACTTCCTCTAGGATTTATGGTCAATTTTATTGGGTAAGATTTAGTTTTATTACAGCATTCATGTGAAAGAAGCAAAATGAGGAATAATTGCAATTTATCATTCTGCTACCAGATGGCAGCAGTCTCCCAGATTTAGTCTCCCTTTCTGGCCTTAAAGCGGGAACAGGTTTTAATCAAGCATCTTCCACAGCAGCGTTTCCTGTTTGCCTCTAACCTCCAGATACTCTTGACATTGGCTTGCCGAGCGTTGTAAATCTCGGGCCTTTTATTTTTTAAGTTAGTTTCAAACTTAAATTTTTCTGTTCTCTGGTGGAGAGTGAGACAGTGGAGGGAGGTCATGATTTAGGCTCCCCAAGTGTATTCACCCTAGAGTGAGACTCATAAACACTCAGTTATAAGAGGACTGCAAGTTCACTACAGACATGTGGCAAGTATAACCAAGCTGCTCTCAGTTATGGAAAAGCCTGGACAGGAGTACCTCTCAGGTGGGACACACAGTGACACCCAGCCCCACAACGGGAGCACCGCCTTATCAGTCCCAGGTCTCTGCTATGGGGCCCCACCTGTAGCACCAGGGCAGAAGCGCGAGAGAGAAGTGAAAGAGCAGGAATCTGAAAGGCCCACCTTCCTTTCAGGAATAAACACCTTCTGCTCTGACTCACCGGCCTCTCTTGCTGGTTTCTCAAAGTATTAGCAGTTCTGAGTTCCCTAAATCTCCCCGGGAGGGGTCTTGCTACTTCCTCACCCCACCACCTCCAGGCTTCCCAACTGTACACAGGGTTGAAGGGCCACCTTTGTCTGCCTCCCAGATCGCCTAGAGACAGCTGAATTTACCTGTGAATTCTGTTAATGGGACCCCTTCCATATTAGGCATGCTCCATTCATTTATAAGTCATGGCTGCGCTCAATTTTTCACTGTTTAAAAGCCTAATGGAAATATTCATTTACCCACCACGTGGTTGCAGAGCTCAGCTGAAATGTCAAGCATACTTAGCAGCTGGCTGCTTTTATTTTGGCCCAATGCATCGTAGTAAAAAATTGCAATCTCTTTGTTGATCGGAAGCACTCAGTGATACGTATGATTAGTGATTAGTATGATTTTGACTAATAAAAGCAGGCCGATAAAATGCGATTTGATAAATAATGGGGGGAAATAAAGATGGCAGGTTTGGAAGTTGGGGCTGCACTGATGAGCTTCAGGTAGCCAACAGGTGTGAGAGGCTGCTGCCCCTCCTTCCCTGCCCCCACTACTCCCCACAGCCTTTCTGAAATGGGTCTCCCAGTCCTCAGGCTCCTGCCTCTTCCACACCTCCCACCTGCATCCGTAGGCCCTGAACCCCAGCATCAGAGCAGACCGTGCACCCCCTGTTCCCCACACCTGCACCCCCTGTCCCCCACACCTGCTGACCAGTCTGTCGCGGGGCGAGTGTGGATGCAGGAGCGGGAGGCAGGGAGCCCCAAGCACCAGCTCTGATTGTGGGCAGGGGCTGTGCTAACCCGGAGCCCGTCTCTCAACACTCTGGGAGCTATTACCATCTGTCCGTCAGCAGCTTCAAGGAGCCAGGAGCCATGACCTGGACCATTCAGGGAGCGAGCAAGGGGAGGGGTCCCCACTTTGATGTGAGCAACAGGGTCAGAGAGGGAGCAGGAGGTGAGGGCCAGGCCCAGGCTGCAGGCAGCAATCTCCTCTCCGGCTCGGCTTCCACGGTGAGGCCAGCTCGCCTTCATCGCCCCTTTCCCGTCTCCCTGCTCTGGGGCCGTGTCTCCACACGAGCCTCTGGGCTGCTCTGGGCTCCTGGTCCCACTCCTCCAGCCCGTGTCCCAGTTGTGGGCCCATCATTACCCGTCCGCACACCCTCCCTGGAGAGGGAGTGAGGCCGTGGGAAGGCGGGGGTCGGGGGGCAAACCCGCTTGATTCTAAGGGGCAGGTGGTGACTCTTCCCACAGGAAGCGCGAGATCTGAAAGTCAGGGGAGAGCACCTTCCCTTCGGAACCAGGAAGCGCAGGGCTGGGAGGGGCCCCCGCCTTCAGCTGCGCTCCCCGCAGGCCATGCCCAGCCTGGCCCTGCACGCTTGCCCTCAAGGGGCACTACCTCCTGAGCTTCCCGTGCTCACTCGTGGAGGGAGGAGATGGGAGAACAGGGAGGGAGGGAGATGGAGGGCAGAAGGACAAACAGAGGGAGAGAGCCATGGGTTCCCCTGGACGTGGCCTGAGCTGCACACACACACACACACACACACACCTCCTATAGCCAGGCCTGAAGGGCTGCCAGTTCATCCTGGCCCAGTCGGAGAAGTCTGGCTGTTTTCCTGTCTAAAGTTACAGAATTTTCCAGAAGTTCCCCTGGTTTTTTTTCTTCTGGACTCATAAACCAGATTTTCCCCTGTCCTTCTACTTCACTGGCCTAGAGAAGAAAAACCAGAGAAAGAGAGCGAGTAGGCAGAGGGCCTGTGGTCACACACCCAAGGCTGATCTTTGTCTCTGTCCCTCCTCCTTGGAGCTCCCGGAGCCTGAGAACCCGCAACACCAACGCCTGTTGCCTGCACAGAGCCTCTTGCATGAGTTAACTTATTTGCATGCATGCGTGCTAAGTCGCTTCGTGTCCAACTCTTTGCGACCCCGTGGATGGTAGCCCGCCAGGCTCCTCTGTCCATGGGATTCCCCAGGCAAGAACGCTGGAGTCATCCCCCAGAGTCCCAGGGGATGAAGAATAGCCCTGACTGGCCGTCCTGTCTACAGCACAGGGCTGGGAGAGGTCTCCACCTGCAGCTACACTGCTCGCCAGCCATGCCCAGCCTGGCCCTGCACACTTGCCAACTTACTACAGTTTAGGGGAGACACAGGAAAGGAAGCTGACTCCTTATTTCCAGAAAGACTAGAGTCAAGCTGGTTCTGGGAGTTGCCAGGCAGTGACTGAGCAGTTAGTCCCCCAGGAGGGGATGTGAGGAGACTGCAGTGTAGCTCAGGGATCACCCTGAGAACAGAGTAAATACACCGGCATGCCCCAAACTGGATGGCCCACTAAAGATGGAGCTGGAGACCGTGTTGGGAGTGGAGGACACAGCGGTCACCCCCAGCCAGGAACTGGGGAGATTTGAGGGAGAGCACAGCGTCACGGGCAGTCCCCGAAGGGCTGTGGACCCCTTGAGAGGTGTGCGGCTGATCTGTAGGTGCTGATATGAAGCCAGGACTCTTGGGTTTCTGATTTGAAGGTCAGAAGCCCAAGAGGCCAGGGCTAAAGGAACCCCCAAGATCCGGCATCAAGTCCCTCCTGGAATCAGAGGAGGAGGGATAAGTTTGCTCTATTAAAAGCGTTCTTTCCTTCCCATCCTCCGAGCAGGTTCACTCAGCGCCCGGCATCACTCATCCCTGGACGGCTTATCTGCCATCAGGGGTGCTATTTGGCACAGGAGATGAAAGGGGAGTTAGAGCAGGTGGGAGGGCAGAGAGGAACGCCCCAGGCATGGGGGACACTGGCAGCTTTGTCTCTTACGCCCACCTTTGCGGGAGGGAAGGACAGGGGTTGTCGGTGGTCCCCCCACCCTACATGGCACGCCGCCCTGTGTCTGGGTCAGGGAATTAAGCTGTCCTCACCTCCCCAGTAAGAATGAGGCCTGACGGGCTGTGACAAGAGCTGTCAGTGCTGAGGTCCAGTCCCAGCCAGCGCTGATAAGGCAGGCAGTTCAGGACCCCTGGGAAAGACAGGACCAGGAGAGCAGTATCCAGGGCTCGAGGGGGGCGGTACAGGTGGGAACAGAGCAACCTTTGTGCACCCCTGACTGGCCCTGGCCACGGACGGCTTCCTGCCAGGGGCTCTGCCCCTGACCTGCCTCCCACACCTAGACTCGGCACACGGGGCCACACTCCACCCCTGCCTCGGCACCCACTTGGGACCAGGCTCTCAGCTTCTCGTCCTGCAGGATGAAGACGGGGACTAGCTTCAAGGAGAAGCAGGTGACAGTGACTGTCTTGGCCGTCGTCCAGTGCCTGCCCTCCCGCTTCTCTTCTCAGCACTGTACTGAGCGATGCCAACCAGCTGCCAACTTCTGGAGCTGAAGTTGAGAAGCATGTGAATGGTGGGGTCATATTCCTGGGGGCAACCCACAGACCCCCACGTGGGTCTGTCCTGGGAGGAAGCTGAGCCTCTGTGGGAGCTGGGCTCCCACCAGAGAGGAGCAGAAAGCACCTGGGGACCAGCCTCCTCACGGTCCCCAAGTCCTCCTGGTCCCTGTGGCTTGGCATGTCCCTGCATGAGCAGGGACCTTACTATGCTTGCATTTCTGCTTGGTGAGGACATTCTGGGGGTGGAGGTTCTAGGCCCTGAGCCCCAGCCCAGCTCATCCCTAAACCAAAAGGCTGGGTAACTGCAGTTGCAGGCAGGGACGGGCAACAGAGGCCAACAGCATCGCTCTGATGCACCGGCTTATTAGCTGAGCGTGGCCATGGTCTCAGCAGGAAACTCGCCACTGGACTGCACTCTGCTTCCTCTGTCTCACATTTTCCAAAGAAATGTGCCTCATCACTGCTTCTCTCGTTCACCCCCTCCTTCTGGCCGGCCCTAAAATCAACCAGGGTGGGCTCCAGGCCTGGGCTTGGGGGACACTGGCAGCTTTGACAGGCTGCCTCTCAGCTTCACATCCCCCCTAGAGAGCCCTGTTGCGTCCCCCTTGAATCCGGAAGGAGCCTGGGAGGGTCCATCTGACCACGGTCCTTGCTGTGATCTCCAGGGTCTCTGTTCCCAACCTTCCCCTCCTGCCCAAGCTGGCCCTGGATGGACCCCGCAGACCAGCCGCCCAGCTGGCCAGACTCCGGGGTCTCTGTTTGCCGCTGGAGCTGCACAGAGAGGCTGGGTAGGCTTGCAGAGGCCTCCAGGGTTCCAGTTGGAAAGATGGGAGAGGAAGGCATCCACTGACAGGCACAGTCTTGGGTCCCGACCCGGGACGGAGGCCAAGAATTCTCGTGCCAAAGCCAGGCTCCGAAATGTGACTGGCTGCTCTTCAGCCATTTCCCTGCGTCTGCCATTGTTTCTGCTGCGGCTTCTGTCTCTCTCATCCTCTTAGCCTCTCTCTGCGCGTCTGTCTCTCTTTCTCTCTGTCTGTCTCTGTCTCTCCCCTGCCTCTCTGCCTCTCTCATCCTTGCGGTCTCTGCGTCCTCCCTTCGTTGGTCCCTCTCTGGTGCCTTCTCCTTCCTGTGCAGACCTGCCTCTCCCCTGCTCTCTCTCTCCCTCTCCCTCTTTTTCTCTGTCCTGATGGTCTTCCTTTGCGTGAAGCCCCTCCTCTCCTCCACCCGCAGCTTCAGCCACATCCTCTCTGCAGCCCCCCACCCATGCCCCCACCCAGCAGAAGACTTGTCCTCAGCACCCTCTCATGGAGACTGGGAGACCCCTAGATTCTCCTCTAGGCACTGGAAAGCCAGCCCTGTGGTGGGGGAATGGGCGGTGGGCTTTAACCTCTGAAAGTGTCCCCCTGCTCCCCCGGCAAACAATCTGAGTGCTCAGGTGCTTGCCAGGGTTGAGGTCTCCAGACCAGTCCCCTTGCCTCCTTTCCAGAGAGGCTGCTCCCCTAAGTCCCTCCTGTATGGGAATGGCAAGCCACCACCATCCAAAGGATGTCATCCACCCTACACTGTGTCTCCAGGCCCCACACATGGAGGGTCCCTTTTCTGCTGTGAAGGGGAGATGAGAAGGAAAGGGGAGGAGGGAGTCTTATGTGCCTGGTTCCTGAGGAGAACACCGGGCTCTGACTCCAAAGACTGGCTTGAAGACTAAAAGGACAGGGGCATGGCTGCCCACGGCATCCCCAGGTGAGCCGGTGCCGTGCCACAGCCTCCTCTGTGTGCCCCCTTCAGACGCTGCCCTCCGTGGGCTGGGGGAGGGAGGGCTGACTGAAAACAGCATCGCTCAACAGAAGAGGGAACCGCGGATCGGAGAGGCAAGCAGTCCGCCCAGGACACACAGCAAGTTGCCGGCGCTGCTGGGGTGGCCTTTCTTCTCCACGCCCACCTCTCCTAGGATTCTGCCTGAAGGCATCTGGGCCTACTGCCAAGTGCAGGCCACTCCTGCCTCCAACCCGCAGTTTATGCATTTATAAATGCCTGAGTCAAGCAAACTATTTTTGAGCATCTTCTGTACCCCAGGCAAGGGGCTGGTTTGAGAGCTGGATGTGGGTGGCACCTCCAGGGGGCCACCTGTCTGCTTCAAGAGCACTGTTCTCCACGCTGTCTGCGTCTGTGTTGCCCACAGGCCAGGGCTAAAAGGAGGAGGGCATGACGTGGGTTGTGGGGGTGGCCATGGGGTGAGGAGGGTGGGTGGAGGTGCCTGGGTTTAATGAGGTGACGGCCACTTGTAAATGAAGCAGAAGGCAGTGCAGCTTCTGTGAACTCTGACCTCTCCTGTCCATCTCGCCTTTCACCAGGAGCTTTACGAGAGCGGCCCCTTCCTCAGAAGGGACCCACCGCAGCTTGGGGACGCTTGGCCTGAGAAGGTCAGGGAGGGTCGGGGTGAGAAGAAGGGCTGGGCCCAGGGCACAGGCTAGGGTTCACCCGAGCCCCTGCACCTCCGCCTCCCTAAGAGGAGCACTGGAGGATGGAAGGTAGGTGGGACACCTGGATTTGAGAAGGAGTGTGAAAGTCGCTCAGTCGTGTCTGACTCTTTGTGACCCCATGGATTATACAGTCCATGGACTTCTCCAGAGCAGAGTAGTGGAGTGGGTAGCCATTCCCTTCTCCAAGGGAATCGAACCCAGGTCTTCTGCATTGCAGGAGGATTCTTTACCAGCTGAGCCACCAGGGAAGCCCAAGAATACTGGAGTGGGTGGCCTATCCCTTCTCCAGTGGGTCTTCCTGACCCAGGAATGGAACTGGGGTCTCCTGCATTGCAGGAGGATTCTTTACCAGCTGAGCCACCAGGGAAGCCCAGAGGCATAGATTGCAAAACTGGAGACTTCTAAAAATGCAAACTCCCAAGCCCCAACCCTGGGGTTTCTGGTTCAGTAGGTTTGAGGTGGGGGCTTCCCTGATGGCTCAGTGGTAAAGAATCTATCTGCCCAACAGGAAGTGTGGGTTCTACCTCTAGGTTGGGATGATCCCCTGGAGGAGGAAATGGCAACCCACTCCAGTATTCTTGCCTGGGAAATCCCATGAACAGAGGAGCCTGGTGGGCTGCAGTCCATGGGGTCGCAAGAGTCAGACATGACTGAGTCACTAAACAGCATCAGTAGGTTTGAGGTGGGGCTTGGAATCCGTAGTTTTAAATTGCTCCCGTGATTCTTAAACACAGCAAAGTTTAGCAACCACCGTCGTGGACCACAGAGCAGCGTGGCCTGGCCAGAGTCCTCCTCTCACCAGGCGAGTGAACTTCAGTTCTCAGGGATGGTCCCTGGCTCTGTTTACGGACGTCCTCACGCATCAGGTACTGTGCTTTGTTTCATGGCCATCACCCTGATGGGCCCTCCTTGTGACACTGCAGGGTAGATGGCATGATCTGTATTCCAAAAATGGGATGCAGATTAAATATCAATAACTCACCCAAGGGGACACAGAACTGAGAGTTGAAAACGATTCAACCTGCCTCCAAAAATCCTGCCATTAAGTAGATACTAGTCCATTGCCTTTATGGACCTGCTACTGAGTCCAAGCTCACTCTGCTCATTGCCCAACAGGCCAATGAATCCAACAGATGAGGTGTTGAGGCAAGGAAGAGACTTTATCTGGAAAGCCAGCTGACCAAGAAGATGGCAGGCTAGAGCCTCAAGATAAGCATCTTATCAGGGTCAGGATACCAGGTTCTTTTCTAGATCAGAGATGGCAGGAGGTAACGAAGGCCGTTTAATCTTGCAAACATCTCCTAGAATGAACGGCAAGCCTCAGTCAGGGGATGTGTTAATTTCTTCTTTCCTATCATCCACAGGTGGACAGGGTTCTGAATAAAAAGGCATTTTAGTTTAACAGTCAGGGGAAGGGGCAGGGTTCTCTGAGGCAAGCCATTCTGTATGATTATAATAACAAAAGCAACGAAAAGCAAGTCAAAGAAATAGTTCCAACATAGAGTCAGAATTGGTTTCTTCTCTGCAACAGACCTATGTAAGGGTCTCATTAACACTGAGCTATCCAGTGTGTAGGAACCAAGAAATCACAGTCTTACTGCTTTCTAAATATAGTCCTGGGGCCAGCTTTGGATGCCATGACTTAACACAGCCCCACAGGGCAGAGACATTGGTCTGGTTCATGACTGCCTCCCCAGGGTTGAGCACAGGCCTGATGCATAGGATAAGCTTTATAAACGCTCATCGGACGGGTAGTAAATACTGTAAAAAAGAAATTGGAAAAATCCCTTGATGTAAAGTGTAAGGTGGTCCATTCTACACTGGACGCTCCTTCATAAAACAAAAGAGTTTTTTTTTCCTTTTTCTTTTGAGCAGAAGACGTGGATTTGGCTGAAAAGGACAGGCTCTGGGGAGGGTCCTGTGTCAGCCAGCGCTCTGGGGACAGAAGAAGGGCTCCTTCCCTCTGGCTTGCGGCCCTCCTGCTTGCATCCCCCAGGGCAGGTTTCAGTGGGATCCACCACCCTCCGTGCTAATCTTCTGAAGAGGGTGTTATCCAGGGTTGTCCAGGCCTAGAGGCCCGGCTCTGCAGGGCCCATGCCCAGAGCAACGCGTTGGCAGATTTAGCATAATTTTGCCAACACTTCATTCACTCAAAAATGACTTTTCAAAAAGAGTCATTCCTGGAGCACCTCCTACTTCTTATAGGTGCTAGCTTTGTTGTTGTTCAGATGCTTAGTTGTGTCTGACTCTTTGCAACCCCATGGACAGGCTTCCCTGTCCTTCACCATCTCCTGGAGCTTGCTGAAACTCACATCCGTTGAGTTGGGTGATGCCATCCAACCATCTCACCCTCTGACATTCCCATCTCCTCCTGCCCTCAATCTTCCCCAGAATCAGGGTCTTTTCCAGCGAACTGGCTGTTTGCATGATGATGCTTCAGCGTCAGTCCTTCCTGTGAATATTCAGGCCTGATTTCCTTTAAGACTGACTGATTTTATCTCCTTGCAGTCCAAGGGACTCTTAAGAGTGTTCTCAAACACCACAACTCAGAAGCATCAGTTCTTCAGTGTTCAGCCTTCTGTATGATCCAGCTCTCACATCCATGCACGACTACTGGAAAGAGCTAGCTACATGAAGTGGAGAGCATGCAGTGTGGGATGATGGTAGGAAGCAGAAAGGATGAGGAACTGGTGAAGAGTAAAAATGAGAGGTGAGGAACTGGGGTTTTTCAGGGTGAGGAGGAGAAGGAAGGCTGCCCTGTCTGCAGATTTCACCACTGTTCTCAAAGAGATCTTAGGGAGCGGCCTGGGAAGGCTCCTCGCTGAGGATAAATGATGTGGCAGGTGATGCTGGGGCACCTGAACCTTGAGGGATGGCAATATCCCAGGTGTGGAGTCTTCACACAGCGCCAGGAAGGCCATCCCAGTCATCCTGCCCACGGGAAGGCTGGAGTCCCTTCTCCCTTTGAGCAAAAGTGTGTGTTAGTCTTTCAATCATGTCCGATTCTTTGCGATCCCATGAACTGTAGCCCTCCAGGCTCCTCTATCCATGGGGATTCTCCAGGCAAGAATACTGAAGTGGGTAGGCATTCCCTTCTCCAGGGGATCTTTCTGACCCGGGGATGGAACCCCGGTCTCCTGCATTGCAGGCAGATTCTTTACTGTCTGAGCCCCTTTAGGCAAGGGCCAATTAAACATCTTACCAACAGGGATACTTTTGAGAACAAAACTGACTCTCAACAATCACTCTCGGACACAAGCTTAAACCAAGACTGTCTGCAGGTGTCCAGGACTGTGATTATCTACTTGTGGGTCACCCCCACTAGTTGGGGGCCCTCAAATCCAGGAGTCTGGGTTCCCAGTTAACGGTAAGAGCAAGTGACAGCAGCAGGAAGTGGGGCAGCCTCCTGTCTGGGGAGTCTCAAGGGACAGCAGAGTCCCAGTGGGGAAGGTACTGGGCAGGGTCTTAGCAGGGATTCCAGGCTGTGGTCAGAGCACTGCTCTCAGGGGAGCTGCAGGCAACCCAACTCCACGCCACAGTGGGAACAATAGAGCCGAGAGTAGAGTGGGCCGGGAATTGGAGGTGGGCCAGGGGATGGGGCTGCGCAAAGCCACTCTCCTCCCATGACTTGGGGACAGGGGCCTAAAGGAAGAGGTGTCAAAGAGGCTTCAAGGGGCTTCACAGGACACACTTTCCCACCCTTCCACCTCCATCCAGCCTGAGGCCAGAGACTCCTATTTGTCACCTGGACCCTTGGAAGAATCGTTTGAAAGCTATTGGGTTCTAAGAAATGGCACAAATGCGCTCCCACGTACTATTTTACACTTCAGGGGATTCATGCACCCTAAGAATCTTTATCGTGGGAAATGATATATTCCCTGAGCCTAGATTCTTGACCCAGAGAAACCATGAGATAATAAATGTATGTTGCTTTAACCACCAAGGTTGTAGTAATTATACAGCAATGAACAACTAACACATCTCTCATTAGCTTTTTCTGATGCTGTGTTACTCTATCCAAAGGACGTTCTTCCCAGATTATGGGACACGCTCCCAGACGCTCTCATACCATCTGTACTGGCTGTCTGTTATCATTTGCAGAAGTACATTTCTTGGCCAGGCAACCCCTCTCTGAGGAAATCTTGTCCTAGCTGAGCCACCCAGCTAGAAAATGTGGCCACCTGGACAGCCCCAGTCTAGGGGATACCACCTGGGAATTGACAGTTGACAATCAGGATACAGTAGAAGCAAGAGAGAACGTGAATCCCATAATTTCCTCTGCCTTTACTCACAGTAGAGGCTGATTCACAGTCTTTGCTAGCCCCTTGCCTCTAGCATGTTTATTTGTAGTTAGTAGTTACTCCATGTTTGCCAATTCATTTGATCCAGTCATTCCTGAAGTTAAAACTGGGGCTGATGAAGAAGTGCCAGGCCCCATCAAGGGCACCTATTACTTAAATTTCAGGACAGTCCACCTGGCCCAAAAGGTTGGGGCAGTCAACGTCAGGCCTTTGAAGAGGACTCGTGGTGCCGAGAGTGTAGCAAGAGATAATGACCCAAGTTGGCATCTGGGTCTGCAAGGAGAACGTCAGCCTTTTCAGTCTAAGGCTTTCATCAGTCTTCACCTTGACCTGGAGGCCTGGGGAAAGAGCAGAATGGTTTCAAAGAGACATCGCACTAATTTCCCCGGGTTCTCCTCTCTTTTACGGAGAGAAGCAGAAATTGAAGGAGAGGATTAGAGATCTCAGCTGTTGGGCTCTGAGATTCCAGTTATATTGATAAGCTTTTCCATTTCCTTCCGCAGAAATTAGAATTAGATGGAAGAAGGCTTTGAAGTCCAGAAGCCCAGCCATCTCATTGCATAAAGAAACCACAGCCCGGAGAGGTGGACAGACTTACGCAGTCACACAGCCGGCAGGCTGCAAGGCTGATCTGGAGCCCCGGGCCCTCTCTGGATCACTCCCTGCCTCTCCACCCCTTGGATGGGGACAATTTATGGACATGGGAGCCAGGACATCTTATGTGGGTGCGACCACTGCCAGGGACTTCCCACACTCTGGGGGGAAGCCGGCTGAGAACAAACAAGGGAGGGCTGGGCCGTGGCCCATCTCCCTGCCCTCCCTGGAGGCGCTCAGAGTTGGGAGTTCGGCAGCAGAGAGAGGCATGTTGTTCATACTTTCTTGGCTGGGCGGTCCTGGCAACAGCTCTTCATTTCCTGTAAGGGAAGGCCTTTTAAACTCTGAGTTCAACCTCTCTTAAGATGGGGTGGGGTTGGGGCAGAAAAACAAAATCCTCAAAAGTAGAGCCTCTTCACTCTGACCTGGGGTGCTCTGGCGGGCTGGTGGAGCCAGCAGTTGAGAGCAAGGGCCCTGTCCTGGGCCTGCGGGCTCTGGGCAGAGACTGGAAAAGCAGAAGGAGCAGAGCAGAGAGGGCCATTCCTCCAAGGTGTCCACCCAGCTTGCGCTCGTGGTAATGAGCCTGGGTCTCTTGTCTTCCATTTAAGACTTGTTGCTGTTTAGTTGCTCAGTTGTGTCCGACTCTTTGCAACCCCATGGACTGTAACCTACCAGGCTCCTCTGCCCATGGGATTTTTCAGGCAAGACTACTGGGTTGGGTTGCCATTTCCTTCTCCAGGAGATCTTCCCAACCCAGGGATCAAACCTGAGTCTCCTGCATTGGCAGGCAGATGATTCTTTACCACTGAGCCACCAGGGAAGCCCCCATTTAAGACTAGCTAGAGGTTAAAAATTATTTTTCCCACCCTACCCATGCCCCATGTTGGATCTCATTTCAGATCAGATTTTCTGGGAACCTCTTTGATCCCCCAAGTCTGAATCAGGTGCCCTCCTAGGTCCATACAACCATTGTGCCCTGGGTTGCCCCTATGCCTAGCCTTTCATTGACTGCAGTTGCCTGCTTGTGTGTCTGCTTCCACTCACTGCCCAAACTCTGATGGGCAGACCCCCCTGTAAGTGAATGAGAATAATGGGATGAGGGAAGAAGCATCCAAATCCCCTCATCTGGTCCCATGAGTCCTCTGAGCTGCGATGCCCAGAGATGGCAAGGACACCAGGCTTCTCTTTCTCCAGCAGGCCACTCCTGGGAGGAAGTCTGACCTTGGGCCAGGCAGGTCCCATCCAGCAAGGGTCAGGGTATGAGACACTAACCCCCTGGCATTGCCAGTAGCTGGGAGATTTTTTGGTTGCCATGGTAACACTGCATATTACCTGACAGTTAAGAAGCATTCCACAATGATTCCAAGGGATAAAGGAAACATAGCTTTTCATAGCCTTTTCTTTTATGGCTAAAAATGCCAGATCCTTCAAACATCGCTCACATGACATGATTTTTGCTTCTTGTCTTATCCTCTACTTTCAGTCAATCCCTCTTAAGTTTTGACACCCAGAATTCACAGCCGTTCTCCAGGGTGGTTTGACCCACGAAGCTGAGCTGTGTTGTTACTTTGCCAAGTATGGATACTGCTTTTCTAGAAGGCAGTCTGAGGTTTTTAGCAGCTGCAGAGAACTTGGCCTCCTGTAGCATGTATAACGAACCAAAATTCAGAGGTTTTTCTTCCCAAATATGTTCTGTTGGTTTCCCTATCTCACCCTTATAAACGTGTGGGTGGTTGGGTGGGTGTGTAATGAGAGAGAGAGATTGAAATGTAAGTGTAGGACCTTGCATTTATTCCTTTTTTAAAAAAATATTTATTTGCTTGGCTGCATCAGGTTTTAGTTGCAACATGCAAACTGTTAGGTGCGGTGTGTGGGATCTAGTCCCTGACCAGGGATTGAACCCAGGCCTCCTGCACTGGGAGCATGAAGTCTTAGCCACTGTACCACCAGGGAAGTCCCAGGACCTTGCATTTATTTATTCTTATTAAATTGTTTCTTGCCCAATTTGTGCTATTGAGATCTGGAATTTTTTTTTTTTTACCAAGAAATTTTCCTTTGCGCTCAGACTCATGCCTGCCTCTGACCTTCTCTCTAAAATTGCCAGTATGTACTGTGTGCTTAGCATGAGACAGGTCACTTTGTTGTTGGTGCTCAGCCACTCTGTCGTGTTGGACTCTTTGCAACCCCATGAACTGCAGCACGCCAGGCCTCCCTGTCCTTCACTATCTCCCAGAGTTTGCCCAAGTTCACGTCCACTGAGTCGTGATGCCATCCAATCATCTCATCCTATGGCGCCCTCTTCTCCTTTTGCCTTCAATCTTTCCCAGTATCAGGGTTGTACGTGAGGATCGCTTTACATGGATTTTTTTTTTCCCCTCTTTAATCCTCACAGCAACCTATGAGGTAGGTACGTTTATTGGCCTCATTTTATAGATAAACAGGATTTCCCCAAGGTTGCAAGAGTTAAACTGTGGAGCAGGACCGTGAACCCATCTATCTGACTCCAGCCCTTTCCATTAACTGCAACAGTATACAATCCCCATGTTTTCATCCAAATAATTCACTAAAATGATGGGAAGGAAAGACTCAGGGGCAATACTGCCGAGGGGATAAATGTGGAGAAGCCTGGAAGCAGGGAGTGACCTGTGTCAGAATGAAGGTTCCAATACGCTAGAATGTGAAGGGAATGATATCGTTTGTTTCGCACCATACAAACCCATTTGCAAAGGATCCAGGAACCTTACGGGAAATAACTCAGATAGCTACATGGATGTCCAGATCCATCTAAATATCTGTAAATGCAGGGAGGCAAAATGGGACCAAAAGAAATCAGAGCCTGAAGTGTTGACCAGAGCCCCCGCAGTCCCTTTACCTGAACAGCTGTTAACACTCCTCCCAGCCCCAGATCCCCTTGCTGGGCAACTCCTACTCACCCTTCAGTCTCAGCTTAAACATCACTCTTTCTAGAAAGCCTCCCCTGCTTCCCCAGACCATTTGGTCCAGCTGGTATAAGTTCCTAGAGCACCTTGCCCATCTCCGAAATGCTCCGTCCCCTTGGAGTGCTCATTCCTTGTCTGGCTTCTGCTGGACCGTGAGTTCCACAGAGGCAGGGCCCTTACCTGCCTTGTTCTCTACTCCGACCCAGCTCCCAGCCCGGCCCAGGGGAGACTCCTCCTAGAAAATCAACAAACAGATTTTGAAAACAGTAGGTAGGGACTTCCCTGGAGGTCCAGTGGTTAAGACTCCTCACTTCCACTGCAGGGGGCACAGGTTCAATCCCTGGTCGGGGAACTAAGATCCCACATGCCATGTGGTGAAGCCAAAAAACATATAAATTTAAAAAATGAAATAAAAGGATAGGGACCCGAACCTATGCTTCTAACACACACGCACACACGCACACGCACACACGTACACACGCACACGCACACGCACACACGCACACGCACTCAGTAGGTGGAGGAAGGAGGGCAGCAGCTGCCATGTCTTTTCGTTATAGCCCCAGCCCCAGTCACTCATCTCTCTCAGCCCTCTCCTTGCCTTTCCTTGGACTTTGCTTGACATTCGCTTGAACTGGTTTCACCATCACCTGATGTTAATGGGAAATGAGGGCCCACAGAGCCCAGGTCAGCCCCTGTCTGGGAACAGACTGTCCAGATAATGCAGTGGGCTTTCCTTCTGCGGCAGGATATTGAGGCTTTCTGCCTCAAGCTTGCCACCTTGGTTTGGCTGTGACTTTGAGATTTTTTTTTTTTTTTTTTTTGTCCCGCAGAGCAAGCAAGTCAGTATTGGGAAGGTTTTTTTTAAAATGCCATTCAAGGACTTCTCTGGTAGTCCAGGAGCTAAAACTCCAAGCTCCTACACAAGGGCCTGGGTTTGATCCCTGGTTGGGGAGCTAGATCCCACATGCTGCAACCAGAAGATTGTGCATGCTGCAACTAAAATAAAAAATAAAATTAAAAAGGATCCTGTGTGCAACAACTAAAGATCCCACAGACCACAATGAAGATCAGAGATCCTGCATGTAGCAACTAAGACCCAGTGCTGCTAAAGAAATAAACAAATATTAAAGAGTGACATATCACAGCCATCCACCAAGGACTCCGAAAGTGAGCCTAAGCCTTGGGGAATCGGGATTTCACTGCACTGACAACACAGTATTCTGGGAGTTACCCCCTGGACCCTGTACCTGCATGTGGTCCTGTGCTGATCACAGGACCAGGACAAGGCCAGGCCTCCCAGGTCCTCCTTGCATCCTGCTGGAGCAGTGCCAAGTCCTCAAAACTAAGGGGAATAAAAGAAGTCAGCGAATGACTCTGTACTCAACATAGAATGTGAAGATTCCTGGCCCCCTTACACTTGTATTCAATTTTAGTCAATTAGTGTTGACTATTTGCTATGTGACAGACATGATATTGTATGTCATCTCATTTATCCTTACAACTTCATCCTGGATAGAGTAAGAATCACTATCTCCATCTTGCAATTGACAAAACTGAAGCTCAAGGAAGTTATAGGAACTGACTTCAGGGCCTCCCATCTTTGCTGGGGCCTGAAACCCCTCTGCTGTGCCCCAGTGCTAGCTAGCTCCAGGAGGGCAATCCCTTCCGCCCTGGCTTTGGGACCACTGGGTGTGGAGTTGCTTTTGACCAGGGTCTGATGTAGAAGCAGGCAAAAGCGCCAATGGGCACATCACTGTTAGGGGAGCCAGCAGTTTCCTCCCTTGGCCATGTGAACATTTTCCAAATACGGAGAGCCATCTGTTGATGATGTGAACGTTGGGCAACTTCCACTCTCATCACGAGCTTGGCAGCAATGGAAAGTGAGTCCAGAAAGAGCCCTTGTGTATCATAAAGGAAATTTAAGCCGTATGTTTCTCATTCATTTATTCTTAAGTCATCAAAATGTTGGTTTTAAAAGAGGCTTTTGAAGTCTAACTCGCTTTCTGCTTTTTTATGGGGGAGAGAGAGAAGAAGTCACGATTTTTTAGCTGTAAATTGCCCAGTTTGGGCAAAGCTGGAGATGATCCATTACCCAAATACCGGAAGAACTGAGGAAGGTCCAAGCAGAGGGCTGGGGGTGTGGGGGGAGGTGGGTTGCCTTAGGAACCTGGGTAGGACTCATGTTCATTAAAAAAAAAATGTACAATGGCTATTTAGCAAGTGTCAGGCACAGTGAAAAGTACAAGATAGACAGCTCACAAACATCTTCCATCAGTGTAGTGGAAAGGAGGAAGAGAGACATCAAGATAATTTACCATGCCATTCTCCTCTAGGCGACTCCTCTGCCCACTGTCACCTTGCTCTGAGCAACACCGCGATGAAGGTGTAGTGGCTGAGGAGTCAGGAGCCATGCCTGAGGCTTCCTGTGCAGTGGATGCAGCCATGGAGTTGTGAGCAGGATCTCAGGATCTTGGGATCTCTGCTGTCTTGCTCTAGAGCTCCTGTTCTTAACCTCTGCTGCCTCTAGGAGGAGAGGAGCGGCTACATAGGTAGGGAGTAAGGGGAAAAAAAAGACTCTCCAGGCCCAAGGCAAGGTTGGAGAGGCTGGTGAGGGCCAGACTGTGGAGGCCGTGGTACCAAGGCAAGGCTGTGGCCTCTAACTTAAGAGCAGAGGGAAGCCACTGGCAGATTGTAAAAGCTCTCTGGCTGCCTTTAAGGTGCACTGAGTGCTGAGAACCTCTGGGACGAAGATGGTGGCAGTTAAGGCAAGGAGAAGTGGACAGACCAGAGAAGGACCTTAGGCTTCAGTTTCTAGGACTTGAAGTGTCGCCTGGTGGGCAGGGCAGGGAGGTACTGAGGATGAAGAGAGGAAGGTAAGTGATGGAAATGGAGACTCGCCAGATGAGCTGTCCAGGGACGCTGGATTTTAGGAGGAGACTGCCGTGTGGACACTACCATTAAGACCAGGCTTCCATCTGAAGAGTGAGCACAGCTGTGCCCTGAAGGGTGTCCAGGCTTTGAAACCAGGTCATTCTGGTCCTTGTAACCCAAACATCCTAATTGATTTGTTTACAACACAACATGGCAAGTGTCACAGCAGAGACAGAAATAAAGCTCTAGAGATGCTGGGTGAACCGAGGGACTAGTTATGCCAGGGCCATCAGGGAACGCTTTACTGAGGAGTGACCCCGGAGCTGGTTTGGGGAAGGGTCTAGTTGTTCTCAGGCAAAGAAGGAAGAGGATGTTCTCAGTGGGTAGGAGGGACAGGGTTGTAAAGGATCCACTGAGTCTGGGAAGGACTGAGGAGGTCAAAGTGGGAGTGATGTAGACATGTCCGGGAGAGGAACCAGGACGAGATGGAGAGATGAACTGGGACCAGCCGAGAAGGGCTGTGGAAGCCAAAGGATCTGGATTTTCGTTTTGGTTCTACTCCTCTAGCTTGTAAGTTCTCCTCACAGGACTTGGTCTTTGACCTTCTGTTGGGGGCCTATTGCACTCATCTCACATGCCAGTAAAGTAATGCTCAAAATTCTCCAAGCCAGGCTTCAGCAACACATGAACTGTGAACTTCCAGATATTTAAGCTGGTTTTAGACAAGGCAGAGGAACCAGAGATCAAATTGCCAATATCCGCTGGATCATCAAAAAAGCAAGAATGTTCCAGAAAAAACATCTATTTCTGCTTTATTGACTATGCCAAAGAGATGGTGTGATCACTCACCTAGAGCCAGACATCCTGGAATGTGAAGTCAAGTGGGCCTTAGGGAGCATGACTACAAACAAAGCTAGTGGAGGGGATGGAATTCCAGTTGAACTGTTTCAATTCCTGAAAGATGATGCTGTTAAATTGCTGCACTCAATATGTCAGCAAATTTGGAAAACTCAGGAGTGGCCACAGGACAAGAAAAGGTCAGTTTTCATTCCAATGCCAAAGAATGTTCAAATGACTGCACAATTGCACTTATCTCACACACTAGTAAAGTAATGCTCAAAATTCTCCAACCCAGGCTTCAGCAATGTATGAACCATGAACTTTCAGGTGTCCAATCTGATTTTAGAAAAGGCAGAGGAATCGTAGATCAAATTGACAACATCCGCTCGATCATCTCTTGCTTAAAAGCAAGAGAGATCCAGAAAAACATCTACTTCTATTTATTGACTATGCCAAAGCATTTGACTGTGTGGATCACAATAAACTGTGGGAAATTCTTCAAGAGATGGGAATACCAGACCACCTGATCTGCCTCTGGAGAAACCTGTATGCAGGTCAGGAAGCAACAGTTAGAACTGGACATGGAAAAACAGACTGGTTCCAAATAGGAAAAGGAGTATGTCAAGGCTGTATATTGTCACCCTGCTTATTTAACTTATATGCAGAGTACATCATGAGAAACGCTGGACTGGAAGAAACACAAGCTAGAATCAAGATTGCCAGGAGAAATATCAATAACCTCAGATATGCAGATGACACCACCCTTATGTCAGAAAGTGAAGAAGAACTAAAGAGCTTCTTGATGAAAGTGAAAGAGGAGAGTGGAAAAGTTGGCTTAAAGCTCAACATTCAGAAAACTTAAGATCATGGCATCTGGTCCCATCGCTTCATGGCAAATAGATCGGGAAATAGTGGAAATGGTGGCTGNGTTCACTCAAACTCATGTCCATCGAGTCAGATGTGTATAAGAGACAGCTCTTATGGCAGAAAGTGAAGAGGAACTAAAAAACCTCTTGATGAAAATGAAAGAGGAGAGTAAAAAAGTTGGCTTAAAGCTCAACATTCAGAAAACTAAGATCATGGCATCTGGCCCCATCAATTCATGGGAAATTAATGGGGAAACAGTGGCAACAGTGTCAGACTTTATTTTTCTGGGTTCCAAAATCACTGCAGATGGTTACTGCAGCCATAAAATTAAAAGACGCTTACTCCTTGGAAGAAAAGTTATGACCAACCTAGATAGTATATTCAAAAGCAGAGACATTAATTTGCCAACAAAGGTCCATCTAGTCAAGGCTATGGTTTTTTCCTGTGGTCATGTATGGATGTGAGAATTGGACTGTGAAGAAGGCTGAGCGCTGAAGAATTGCTTTTGAACTGTGGTGTTGGAGAAGACTCTTGAGAGTCCCTTGGACTGCAAGGAGATCCAACCAGTCCATTCTGAGGGAGATCAGCCCTGGGATTTCTTTGGAAGGAATGATGCTAAAGCTGAAACTCCAGGACTTTGGCCACCTCATGCAAAGAGTTGACTCACTGGAAAAGACTCTGATGCTAGGAGGGATTGGGGGCAGGAGGAGACGGGGTCGACAGAGGATGAGATGGCTGGATGGCATCACTGACTCGATGGACATGAGTCTGAGTGAACTCTGGGATTTGGTGATGGACAGGCATGCTGCGATTCATGGGGTCGCAAAGAGTCGGACACGACTGAGCAACTGAACTGAACTGAAAAAGTAGTGATAATAATAATAATAATACCATATAACCCTTTATGAACTTATTACACTCTAGGACTAGAAGATTTGCTGACATTTTAGGGATTATTAGATCCTCTGCTTTTACCCAAATTAGTATAGAGACATCGTAGGAAGCAGTGACTGTTGTTTTTAGACATTGTTGAAAATGAAACCTTCCGCTTTCTAAAACGTTGTCTTCACTCTGTAAGGAAAATGGCTTAAGTGGTGATTTACCTGTTGAAGACATATCAGTCTGTTAATGATTATCTTTTCCTTCCAGTAAACAGTACTGAGTATTAACTTAGAATCCAAAGCAGATAGTTTTCTGTTTGGGGATTGGGGATTGGGGGCAGGATGAAAAGGGGATGACAAACTGACTCGATGGACATGAGTTTGAGTGAACTCCAGGAGATGGTGATGGACAGGGAGGACTGGCATGCTGCGATTCATGGGGTTGAAAAGAGTAGGACACGACTGAGCAACTGAACTGAACTGAACTGATAATACATATATAATTAATAATCTCTAGATAAAGTTTGATTAGATTTTATGTGCATGCATGCACATCTTTTGAATTCATGAGCCCTTTGTTTACCTGGTATCATTATTAGTCACATAAAATCCTTGTTAATTATGAGTTGCTCATCTTTTCTAAATTTCCTACGAAAACTCAGATCAATTGTAAGGAATTTTGAAACATGGAACTCTGAAGCTATATGTTTTGCTTCCTATAACTGAAAACAAATAAAGTAAGAAAGATAAACAAACAAAACCAGGAACAGTGCCAGTGGAAATTTAGAACCAATAAGATGAAATCCAACTGATAAAATAGAGAAATTTGTGTTGATGTTAATAAGATAAAGATGCTTCAGTTTATTAAAAATATTTCTGGTTTCTTTAGTGAAAATGTGAAAGTGTTTGTTGCTCAGTCCAACTCCTTAAGACCCATCGGACTGTAGCTCGCCAGACTCCTCTGTCCATGGGATTCTCCAGGCAAGGATACTGGAGTGGGTTGCCATTCCCTTCCCCAGGGAATCTTCCTGACGCAGGGAGGGAACCTGGGTATCCTGCATTGCAGGTGGATTCTTCACCATCTGAGCCACCAGGGAAGCCCTCCCAAATGTGCTTTAAGTATTTACATTCTCTTATAGGACAGCAAAGCTGGGGGAAGGAGAAGGGACAAAAATACAAAAGAACAAATATATGAGGGAGAGTGACTTTCTCACACTCTGTGAAGAAATAGCATGTGAAAACCTTTCAGTTTTCTTACATTTGAAAATGCATTGTGTTCTGAAGAAATAGAATTGTTCAGGCCCCTTCAAGATAATCTCAGGCAAGAAGTAGCTTTGAAAATTCTAGGAGGGATAGCGTTTATAAAATGCACCTAGCTTCATCCTTTCAGAATTAATTAGCTATTCATTAGAAAAGAGGGAAGAAAGAGAGTTGAGAGGAGTGGGAAGGCAGAGGAAGAATAGAAGCTAACCAAGCTGATAATTTAGTCACCCAGGTAACCACAGCCCTTCTGAAGAAAAAGTAGTTGTCAGGGACTGTGATTGTTAAAGAAGAGTGGGGAGTATGGTGGGGTAGCCTCATCTGTTTTGTATTACATATGTATTTATTAATTGTTTATGATGCAGGAGATGAATTCTCCAGGAAAAAGTGTATAGAAAAAATTTCAAATTGATGCCTTATACTTATCTGTTGGAACTATTTAGCAAAAAATGAACAGTAACTAATGAAGAAATATCATGTCAACAATGGCTCAACTGAAGTTAGGCTGCACTGAGTGACACCCAGCTTTGTGTGGGTGCAAAGCTAGAGAGGAAAGCACAGGATGGCCTTTCATCAGCAGGGCAATGTCAGTGCTGGATATAACTGAAGTGAAGAAGAAATATGTCAAAGTGACAGGGTTCCCTGTTCTTGCAGTCCTGTCATTGTAAAGAATGGCATAATCAATAAGACCAGCCCTGGAAAGCCTCTGACCCTGGGAATGACTCAAAATCAACCCATAACTGATTTCATTCAGTGGAGAGCTATTTAGTCATGCCAGTTAGGACTAGGTTTGACTATGGATGTACCAGATGGATGTGGCTTAAATAAAATAGAATTATTTCTATGTAGAGAAATCTGAAGGCCTAGGGTTTGTATATCAACTCAATTTTCATGAAAGGCTTGTACTCATTCTGTGTTTTCTTCTGCTTTCCTCAATGTGGATTTTGTATCACATGATCCAAGATGGCTGTCTAACTCAATAGGGTAAGAAAGATAAACCCACTACCTTCAAGGACACTTCTTAGAAGTTGCACTTGACACTTGCTTTTGCATCCTTGTAGCAAGAACATGCTCACATAGTCTCATCTAACTTAAAGCAAAGCTGAAAATTATAGTCATCATTTCAGGCCACCACATTTCCAGCTAAAAATCAATAGTTTAATAACTAAGGAACAGGAGTAAAATAAAAATTCAAGAAACTAGGAGGAGCCACTCTCTCCAGCACTAATAGACAGGGTTGAGAGAGAATTTTTTTTCATTTTATAATATAAAATATAAAATAGAAATAAGAATATTCTTCATTGTTTCTTTGTTGGATTGACTAATAGCTTCAGTTCAGTTCAGTCGCTCAGTCGTGTCCGACTTTTTGCGATCCCATGAATCGCAGCACGCCAGGCCTCCCTGTCCATCACCATCTCCCGGAGTTCACTCAGACTCACTTCCATCGAGTCCATGATGCCATCCAGCCATCTCATCTTCGGTCGTCCCCTTCTCCTCCTGCCCCCAATCCCTCCCAGCATCAGAGTCTTTTCCAATGAGTCAACTCTTCGCATGAGGTGGCCAAAGTACTGGAGTTTCAGCTTCAGCATCATTTAACACATAAAAGGAATAAAGCAACTTTCAATCCACTGGGGTGGAAAAACAAAAGATAAAAAAATTACAAGGCAGAATGTGATAAGCATTGTCAGAAAGATAAAAGCGAGGTTGTGTGCATTCCAAAGGAGACAGGTATTAATTCTCGTTAGAGCATTAGGGAAGGAAACAACTCAAACTAAGGGAGCACAGACCATAGTACTAGGAGCCAAATGTGGCCCACCACTTTCTTTCTAAAATAAGGTTTTATAAACAGAGCCATACTCATTCATTTAGGGATTGTCTGTGGTAACTTTCATGCTATGACAGCAGAATTGAATAGTTATGACAGAGACCATATGGCCCACAAAGCCTGAGATCTCATATCTTGCCTTTTAGAAAAAGACATTTGAGACTGGCTTGAAAAAATTCTAACAAGGGCATTATAAGCAGGAGATAGTCTGAGTAAAGGCAGTGATGTGAGAAAAATCTAGATGTTTGTTCATGGAAAGGAAAACAGAATAAAATGTGTAATACACACTGAATAGTGTTCCAGAAAACAATAATTTTATAAAATCTGGGGTTGCTTTTTTTTGAAAGATTAATAGAAGAACCAGGATTAGTCTCCTAAGCTAATCTGCCAGGGACCCAAGTGAACAATTCAAATTTGTCCAGATCCTGGCTATAGTTTGGGAACACCTGATGGGTGATTGTCAAGGTTTCCCAGGACAGGAGAAGTCATGGTAAGAGTATCCCAATACTTGGCACATGTTTCACTTGACAGATACAAGACTGGATAAAGCTTATAATTATGGGAAATGACCCAATTCTCTCTCTGCTTCCCAAATGGGGTTACTTATTCATCCACCAGGTTCATGGTCTCCATCACCTTTCGCCTCTTGCCTCCCAGGCCCAAAGTAAGAATAATAACCTCAGTGCATATGCAGCTGGACTGTCACAGAAGATGGGAAAGAGTGGTCAATCAAGTTAGACCCAAGTTTGCTTTATTATAGGGCATATTATCACAGAGTTTTGCATTTATTCAGTTTGGTTGGAGCATAAAGTCCTTGAGAGAATAGGTAGCAAAGTAAAAATGTATTGTGGAAAGTGTTTAATGACAGGCTATATAACTTATATGCAGAGTACATCATGAGAAATGCTGGGCTGGAAGAAATACAAGCTGAAATCAAGATTGCCNCCGAATGCCATGATCTTCGTTTTCTGAATGTTGAGCTTTAAGCCAACTTTTTCGCTCTCCTCTTTCACTTTCATCAAGAGGCTTTTTAGTTCCTCTTCACTTTCTGCCATAAGGGTGGGTCATCTGCATATCTGAGATAATTGATATTTCTCTGGGCAATCTTGATTCCAGCTTGTGCTTCTTCCAGCTCAGCGTTTCTCATGATGTACTGTGCATATAAGTTAAATAAGCAGGATGATAGTATACAGCCTTGACGTACTCCTTTTCCTCTTTGGAACCAGTCTGTTGTTCCATGTCCAGTTATAACTGTTGCTTCCTGACCTGCATATAGGCTGTCTCTTATACACATCTAGATGTGTATAAGAGACAGCTTGCCTCCCAGGCCCAAAGTAAGAATAATAACCTCAGTGCATATGCAGCTGGACTGTCACAGAAGATGGGAAAGAGTGGTCAATCAAGTTAGACCCAAGTTTGCTTTATTATAGGGCATATTATCACAGAGTTTTGCATTTATTCAGTTTGGTTGGAGCATAAAGTCCTTGAGAGAATAGGTAGCAAAGTAAAAATGTATTGTGGAAAGTGTTTAATGACAGGCTATATAACTTATATGCAGAGTACATCATGAGAAATGCTGGGCTGGAAGAAATACAAGCTGAAATCAAGATTGCCCGGAGAAATATCAATAATCTCAGATATGCAGATGACCCACCCTTATGGCAGAAAGTGAAGAGGAACTAAAAAGCCTCTTGATGAAAGTGAAAGAGGAGAGCGAAAAAGTTGGCTTAAAGCTCAACATTCAGAAAACGAAGATCATGGCATTCGGTCCCATCACTTCATGGGAAATAGATGGGGAAGCAGTGGAAACAGTGTCAGACTTTATTTTGGGGGGCTCCAAAATCACTGCAGATGGTGACTGCAGCCATGGAATTAAAAGATGCTTACACCTTGGAAGGAAAGTTATGACTATCATAGATAGCATATTAAAAAGCAGAGACATTACTGCCAACAAAGATTTGTCTAGTCAAGGCTATGGTTTTTCCAGTGGTCATGTATGGATGTGAGATTTAGACTGTGAAGAAAGCTGAGCGCTGAAGAATTGATGTTTTTGAAATATGGTGTTGGAGAAGACTCTTGAGGGTCCCTTGGACTGCAAGGAGATCCAACCAGTCCATTCTAAAGGAGATTAGACCTGGGTGCTCTTTGGAAGGAATGATGCTAAAGCTGAAATTCCTATACTTTGGCCACCTCATGGGAAGAGTTGACTCATTGGAAAAGTCTCTGAAGCTGTGAGGTGCTGTGGGCAGGAGGAAAACGGGACGACAGAGGATGAGATGGCTGGATGGCATCACCAACTTGATGGACGTGAGTCTGAGTGAACTCTGGGAGTTGGTGATGGACAGGGAGGCCTGGCATGCTGTGATTCATGCGGTCACAAAGAGTCAGACACGACTGAGCAACTGAACTGAACTGAATGTCCTATAAGGGAAAAGAATGTTAGAAAGAATGGATATATGTGTATATATAACTGACTCACTTTTCTGTACACCTGAAATTAGCACAGCATTGCAAATCAACTATATTCCAAAAATATTTTTTCTAAATTTAGAGAGAAGCGATAGGCTACCCACTCCAGTATTCTTGGGCTTCCCTTGTGGCTTAGCTGGTAAAGAATTTACCTGCCATGTGGGAGACCTGGATTTGATCCCTAGGTTGGTAATATCTTCTGGAGAAGGGAAAGGCTGCCCACTCCAGTACTCTGACCTGGAGAATTCCATGGACTCTATAGTCCATGGAGTTGCAAAGTGTCAGATACAACTGAGTGACTTTCACTTTCATTTTTCAGTTATCTGATAGTCCCTTACTACTTAGTGAATGAAGTCCAAGCTCCTTCAGTTCAGTTGAGTCACTCAGTCATGTCCGACTCTTTGTGGCCCCTTGAATTGCAGCACGCCAGGCCTCCCTGTCCATCACCAACTCCCAGAGTTCACTCAGACTCACGTCCATCGAGTCCGTGATGCCATCCAGCCATCTCATCCTCGGTCGTCCCCTTCTCCTCCTGCCCCCAATCCCTCCCAGCATCAGAGTCTTTTCCAATGAGTCAACTCTTCGCATGAGGTGGCCAAAGTACTGGAGTTTCAGCTTTAGCATCATTCCTTCCAAAGAAATCCCAGGGTTGATCTCCTTCAGAATGGACTGGTTGGATCTCCTTGCAGTCCAAGGGACTCTCAAGAGTCTTCTCCAACACCACAGTTCAAAAGCATCGATTCTTCGGCGCTCAGCTTTCTTCACAGTCCAACTTTCACATCCATACATGACCACAGGAAAAACCATAGCCTTGACTAGGCGGACCTTAGTCGGCAAAGTAATGTCTCTGCTTTTGAATATACTATCCAGGTTGGTCATAACTTTTCTTCCAAGGAGTAAGCGTCTTTTAATTTCATGGCTGCAGTCACCATCTGCAGTGATTTTGGAGCCCAAAAAAATAAAGTCTGACACTGTTTCCACTGTTTCCCCATCTATTTCCCATGAAGTGATGGGACCGGATGCCATGATCTTCGTTTTCTGAATGTTGAGCTTTAAGCCAACTTTTTCGCTCTCCTCCTTCACTTTCATCAAGAGGCTTTTTAGCTCCTCCTCACTTTCTGCCATAAGGGTGGTGTCATCAGCATATCTGAGGTTATTGATATTTCTCCCGGCAATCTTGATTCCAGCTTGTGTTTCTTCCAGTCCAGCGTTTCTCATGATGTACTCTGCATATAAGTTAAATAAGCAGGGAGACAATATACAGCCTTGACGTACTCCTTTTCCTATTTGGAACCAGTCTGTTGTTCCATGTCCAGTTCTAACTGTTGCTTCCTGACCTGCATACAGATTTCTCAAGAGGCAGGTTAGGTGGTCTGGTATTCCCATCTCTTTCAGAATTTTCCACAGTTTATTGTGATCCACACAGTCAAAGGCTTTGGCATAGTCAATAAAGCAGAAATAGATGTTTTTCTGGAACTCTCTTGCTTTTTCCATGATCCAGCGGATGTTGGCAATTTGATCTCTGGTTCCTCTGCCTGTTCTAAAACCAGCTTGAACATCAGGGAGTTCACGGTTCACATATTGCTGAAGCCTGGCTTGGAGAATTTTGAGCATTACTTTACTAGCGTGTGAGATGAGTGCAATTGTGCGGTAGTTTGAGCATTCTTTGGCATTGCCTTTCTTTGGGATTGGAATGAAAACTGACCTTTTCCAGTCCTGTGGCCACTGCTGAGTTTTCCAAATTTGCTGGCATATTGAGTGCAGCACTTTCACAGCATCATCTTTCAGGATTTGAAATAGCTCAACTGGAATTCCATCACCTCCACTAGCTTTGTTCGTAGTGATGCTTTCTAAGGCCCACTTGACTTCACATTCCAGGATGTCTGGCTCTAGGTGAGTGATCACACCATCATGATTATCTGGGTCGTGAAGATCTTTTTTGTACAGTTCTTCTGTGTATTCTTGCCACCTCTTCTTAATATCTTCTGCTTCTGTTAGGTCCATACCATTTCTGTCCTTTATCGAGCCCTCAGGTGTGACCTAAATCAAATCCCTTATGATTAAACAGTGGAAGTGAGAAATAGATTTAAGGGCCTAGATCTGATAGACAGAGTGCCTGATGAACTATGGACTGAGGTTCCTGTCATTGCAAAGGAGACAGAGATAAAGACCATCTCCATGGAAAAGAAACGCAAAAAAGCAAAATGGCCGTCTGGGGAGGCCTTACAAATAGCTGTGAAAAGAAGAGAAGGGAAAAGTAAATGAGAAAAGGAAAGATACCTGAATGCAGAGTTCCAAAGAATAGCAAGGAGAGACAAGAAGGCCTTATTCAGTGATCAATGCAAAGAAATAGAGGAAAAGAACAGAATTGGAAAGCCTAGAGATCTCTTCAAGAAAATCAGAGGCACCAAGGGAACATTTCATTCAAAGATGGGCTCAATAAAGGACAGAAATGGTAGGGACCGTACAGAAGCAGAAGATATTAAGAAGAGGTTGCAAGAATACACATAAGAACCGTAGAAAAAAGAGCTTCATGACTCAGATGATCACGAGTACTCTGGGAGATGGTGATGAACAGGGAGGCCTGGCGTGCTGCGATTCATGGGGTCACAAAGAGTCGGACACGACTGAGTGACTGAACTGAACTGAACTGAACTGAATGATCTAATGTTTTTCTCTACTTTCTTCAATATAAGTCTGAATTTGGCAATAAGGAGTTCATGATCTGAGCCACAGTCAGCTCCCAGTCTTGTTTTTGTTGACTGTATAGAGCTTCCCCATCTTTGGCTGCAAAGAATATAATCAATCTGATTTCGGTCTTGACCATATGGTGGTGTCCATGTGTAGAGTCTTCTCTTGAGTTGCTGGAAGTGGGTGTTTGCTATGACCAGTGCATTCTCTTGGCAAAACTCTGTTAGCCTTTGCCCTGCTTCATTCTGTATTCCCAGGCCAAATTTGCCTGTTACTCTGGGTGTCTTGACTTCTTACTTTTGCAATCCAGTCCCCTATAATGAAAAGGACATCTTTCTTGGGTGTTAGTAAAAGGTCTTGTAGTCTTCATAGAACCGTTCAACTTCAGCTTCTTCAGCATTAGTGGTTGGGGCATAGGCTTTGATTAGTGTGATATTGAATGGTTTGCCTTGGAAACGAACAGAGATCATTCTGTTGTTTTTGAGATTCCATCCAAGTACTGCATTTCTGACTCTTTTATTGACCATAATGGCTACTCCATTTCTTCTAAGGGATTCCTGCCTACAGTAGTAGATATAATGGTCATCTGAGTTAAATTCACTCATTCCAGTACATTTTAGTTTGCTGATTCCTAGAATTTCGAAGTTCACTCTTGCCATGTCCTGTTTGACCACTTCCAATTTGCCTTGATCCATCGACCTGACATTCCAGGTTCCTATGCAATATTGCTCTTACAGCATTGGACCTTGCTTCTGTCTCCAGTCACATCCACAACTGGGTATTGGCTTTGCTTTTGGCTCCATCCCTTCTTTCTGGAGTTATTTCTCCACTGATCTCCAGTAGCATGTTAGGCACCTACTGACCTGGGGAGTTCCTTCTTTTTGCCTTTTCATGCTGTTCATGGGGTTCTCATGGCAAAAATACTGAAGTGGTTTGCCATTCTCTTCTCCAGTGGACCACATTCTGTCAGACCTGTCCACCGTGACCTACCCATCTTGGGTGGCCCCACACGGCATGGCTTAGTTTCATTGAGTTAGACAAAGCTGTGGTCCTAGTGTGATTAGCTTTACTAGTTTTCTGTGATTACTGTGTGTCTGCCCTCTGATGCCCTCTTGCAACACCTACTGTCTTACTCAGGTTTCTCTTACCTTCAGCGTGGGATATCTCTTCACAAGTGCTCCAGCAAAGCACAGCCACTGCTCCTTACTTTGGCCGAGGGGTATCTCCTCACCGCTGCCCTAGAGTCTTAAACAAATTTTTTTTTAATTAGGGGATAACTCACTCTCTCATAGACAAAAATAATGAAAGCTATGGCTTTCTTCAATTATGATCTCTATTTTCTTAAATGATAAGAGTTATTTTCAGATATAGAAGTTTGAGCTAGATGACAATTCTTGGGATAATAACCACCTTGTGAATGAGAATGACAAGAATATCAGCCTATGTTCTATACTTTCAAACCTATTTCCATGACAAGAAGCATCTAGGGGCTACAGATACATTTGTCAAATTTGATGAAGGAAATGAGAGCGGGAGACTCCCAGTCCAATACCCTGTCTTTCACATTTGAATCCTCTGCACCTAGCAGCCTTCTTGGTATATCCTGTTAATAATACAAAAACGCATAGAAGGGGTCAGTGATTAGTCTGACTCTGATTCATCCTACCTTATTTGTTTTCCTCAACATAAAACAAGGGTATAGTACTTCTGATTAATGAAGCTGCCTGTTTTGCTGGATCTTAATTATTAAATCTAGAAACCATTCTGTGTACAATTTTCACTGTATGACTTTTTAATTCATTGGTGGCAAGGCATCTCCTGAATATGATTATGTGTATGTTAATTTTTAAGATCCCATTCTTACGTTCACCTGCTGCTCTCTGCTCTGTTTAACTGTTTTCTACTTAATACCACACTAGATGCACTAAAGTACATTTGACAAGTCCTTTTTTCTAAGTGAGTCTGTTGGAAATTTGTGAAAATCAGCTTTCTTACCTTACCTGTGTATTTAAAGGTACAAAGTAAACTTTCTCAGCATCAATGAGAGTTGCTGTTGAGATTTGAAAGAGGCCTATGGCCAATTATCTGCCCAAAGTAGGTGATTTTTATCACTCAAAATTCAGCAAGTAAATAGCCCTGCTTCTTCTAGCTTTCTAATGTCTCTCCAGGGCAACATGAAATCTTTTCTAGACTCTACTTTTTAAAGTACCCCTGAAAGGCAAAGCAGGATACTTAGACTAGCTTTAGATTTCTAATTCCGTTAGTACTTTAGTAGCAAGCCTGAATCTTTGTATAACTGCAGAAGGGTGAGCTTCTACTCCAGGACCCTTGAATTGCCCTGTGTAACAGTTTTCTCCAAAGGCTTTCAGTTCCCCATACCCTCATTATGATGCTAGATTGTCTGGAGAACTTGGAAGTGGTTTTGCCTCTAGAGAACCTTGATCAATAAAGTAACCATTGTGTGGTCCTGAGATAAACACCAGTACAATTTCAGGAACAGTGTCCTTGACATCATTGAATATTGAACCAGCATCAGTCACTGGTACTAGTCACAGCATATCCCCAGATCATTTGTTTGGTGAGGAAAAACCCTATTTTTTAAGCACGTGAGCTTGGTTTCTTTTACTTACATATGATAGTTGTACCAAGTGACACAAACTTAAAGCTAACAGTGTAGAACAAAAAATGTTGTAGGTGCTGTCTTAGAATGCTCTAAGACATGAAAAGGGGGTAGAAAGGAAGAGTTCGCCATTTTTTACCTATGGACTCTGTTCTCATCTTGGTGAAAATAGCAGTCATATGGCTTAACAGCCATAGCATAAGAAAGGAAAGAAAAAAAAAGCAGCAATAAAATCACAGATCCTAGCATATTGGGAACTAGGGTTGAATCCTAATTATGCCACTTGCTGATGTGTAATCCTATATCAATGTCAAAAAGATTTTAGGGCTTTTAAACAGTGCATAGTCCTGCTGGTGGCTTGAGGGTACACATTACATTTAGTGTTTTCAAGGCAGAATGTCCATATTCTGATTCTGGAATCCTAATTATATTCCATATTGCAATTTACTTCTTCTCTTCAGGACTGTGTGCCAGTTTCTAGTCTGAGATTAATTTCTCCCACATTTTGACATCTGCTGTCAATCACAGAAAGGAAATACCAAGTTATTTCTTGGGACCAAATGGCATAGGTTTTTCTGGTTTGGGATAATTTGTAAAACTTCTAATAAATGCCAGAGTTTATTTGAGCTTGCCATTCCATGAAGACCAAGCAAAGGTCTTTAAACAGAGTGCAACTGGGGAATGAAAGACATGAATCAAGCATATTTAAAAATGAACAAATGGAAAATGAAAACGGATTTCTGATTTTGCCCTGTCAGTTATTGTCACTAATCTTTAGCTGCTTCTATATGCTTTGTTCATATGACTCCCACATCCTTTGCAGTTATAAATATTTCACAAGATATTCAAAACCAGTCCACAGCAAAGTAATAACAAATGTCAGATGACACATTAGGAAGATGCATGGAGATTTTGAACATAAATTCTATACCAAAGCTTGCTTCACATCTTATGGTCACTCTAAAGAAATAACATTCACAGAGAGCTGTGAGTCAGCAATTATCATGGACACCTTAATTAGTAGCCTGTTCTCATTGAAAAAGGACAAGAACAGCAGCTCCAGTTTTCTCCAGGCTTTCTGCATACTCTCTACTATCTAACCATCAGGAAACTTTTATTGCAAATGTTAAAATGGACCAAGCTTCATGCATTGTACAGACTTAATTATCCTCCATTGTTGTTCTTAGTCACAGGACTGCTTTTTGGCAGTTAAAGTGTTAATGTTAAAGTTGCCAAGTTAGATGACCTCTCAATTTTTCTTTCTGTTTCCCTTTCAATCATCCTGCTCTAATGATACTTAGAGTTCACATTGATGTCTCCACTGTAGAATCTGCCTTTTACTTCACTTATCCTCAGTCCAGCTCCACTATATTCATCAAACCCCCTTCACTGAAGGCTTGCCTCTGATTTACTGAGTAGTAGCTTCCTGTGAAACTAAAGGAGGTCCAGATGTCAATGACTGACAAGGCTTTTTGTGTTTACTTTCCTACATAGCATATGTGCATTTGAGCTGGGGCTTTCAGAGCTTTAACTTGAGGTAATGATCACTGTGAAAATTTTAAATTTTCAAGTACTAAGAGAAGTGGAATGGTGAGAGGTTTTTAATCAAGGATGCTTTACTGGCATTCTTCAAATCACGCCATTTAGACATTGCCTAATTTACCTACCTATAAGACTGACCCAGTTCAGTAAAATCCCATGAAGCAATCAAGAAGCTGAAAAGTTAAGGAGAAAGTCTTCTTAAGAGCTTACCTTCTATAACAGTGTTCAATAGTACTGATTACTGTGGTTATTTCCACGATTTTCTCTTTTTATCCACAAAATAGAGGTTGCCAAGATTTTTCTGTTGGACATTACCATTGGCCAACTATATTTGGAAATCCTCATTTATTTAAATAAAAATTGTTGAGTTATGCAGCCACGAATGGCTAAGTAAATTGAAATCTAGTTCTCTACAAATTTCTCTCTCTTGAAGTTCCTGGTGCTTACTTGTTATGGATTCATGTCAATGTATGGCAAAACCAATATAGTATTGTAAAGTAAAAAAAAAAAAATTGATTAAGCACCTCATGGTATGTACTGGCAACTATGTGAAATATAAGTACAAAGAGATGACTTATGGTTGGGGGTCTTGTGGAGTTCACAGTCTAAAGATGGACATCACGTGGTAATAAACGTATAATGAAACAGACATTTGTTACTTCTCTCAATAAGCTGAGCTTCTGGCAGCTGGTCTTACCAAAAAAGGAAACACAAAGAGCTGTGAAAGGGCAAGAGGTTAGAAGCACTATAGCAGAAAGAACACAACTGAAATGAGACAGACTTATATTATACAACCTCTTTGGTTCTTTAATCTACTCATCTATATGATGGAAATAATAAATCCTACATGACAGTTTTTTTTTAATAAAGATTACAAGTGATGATAAAAGGAGTTACTGATTTAGAATTTTTATTCCTTTCAAAATATCCCTCAAAGACAAAGCAAGTCCTAAATTTGGTTAAATCTTCTGGGGAGTTACTGTAGCTCTAGTGTTTGGCTACCATTTTTCTCATAAGATTATACTTATAATGAAGAACTGGCTGTCTGACACTCTTAATCCAGGGGAGACAGGAGAAAATGAAAGGGAAAGAAATGGGTGAAAATACCTGAGGTGAATGAACAGTGACTATTAACTTGCCATAAAAGTGGGGCAAATATCTTAAATTTTATCTTCTTCCATAAGAATAAAATGTATCACAGAGTCAGTAATTGTTTTAAAACTCTAAAGCTTAAAAATTTTGTGATCGGATGTTTGAGAGACAACCCTTTTTCATTGAGGACTCCATTCTTTATGATGTATAACATTTATAAAGACTCCACCTTCATTTAAGAATGATGGAAATGGTACCTCATTGTGGTTTTGATTTGCATTTCTCTGATAATGAGTGATGCTGAGCATCTTTTCATGTGTCTGTTAGCCATCTGTATGTCTTCTTTGGAGAAATGTCTATTTAGTTCTTTGGCTCATTTTTAAGGATTGGGAACATGTGTATACCTGTGGTGGATTCATGTTGATGTCTGGCAAAACCAATACAATATTGTAAAGTAAAAAAGAAATAAAGTAAAGTATAATCTGAAAAAAACAACAAAAACAAACAAACAAAGAAAAAGTTGATGGAAAAATACTCTGAGTGGGTATATATTGATGTATGAGAGGGCTATAAATTGGAAGGTTATTTCTATTATGTATAATATATAGATAACTAATTTGGTAATAAAAGATCTTAGTAAAAAAAAAATGCTACATTTGTATTCAAGGAGTGAGATAGTTCCTTATGGAACTTATCAGAAATACTAAGAACCACGTGCCAAGGCAGGGTCTTAGAATATTGAGAAGCTGGGTAAGTTATCTCCAGAGTCAAATAGGAAACTAAGAGCCTTTAGCTGAACAGAGAGAGTGATATTTGGGAAATACTCCAGATCCTGCCTAGATGTTTATCTAATTAAGTACATGCAAATTTTCAGGACACTACTTAGATGGAGTAGCTTTAAGGACTGCTCTTCCTTTCTACCTGCCTCCATATCATGAGAGATGCTTGGCCCTTTGCTGGCCTCTGCTGATGACACCTTTTATCACCAACAGTAAGTGAGGCATTAGTTCAGTTCAGTTCAGTTCAGTCTCTCAGTTGTGCCTGACTCTTTGCGACCCCATGGACTGCAGCACACCAGGCTTCTCTGACCATCACCAAATCCTGGAGCTTACTCAAACTCATGTCCACCGAGTCAGTGATGACACCCAACCATCTCATCCTCTTTCATCCCCTTTTCCTCTCACATTCAATCTTTCCCAGGATCAGGGTCTTTTCCAATGAGTCAATTCTTCACATCAAGTGGCCAAAGTATTGAGTTTCAGCTTCATCATCATTCCTTCCAAAGAACACCCAGGACTGATCTCTTTCAGAATGGACTGGTTGGATCTCCTTGCAGTCTAAGGGACACTCAAGAGTCTTCTCCAACACTACAGTACAAAAGCATCAATTCTTCAGTGCTCAGCTTTCTTTATAGTCCAACTCTCACATCCACACATGACTACTGGAAAAACCATAGCTTTCACTAGATAGATCTATGTTGGCAAAGTAATGTCTCTGCTTTTTAATATGTTATCTAGGTTGGTCATAGGTTTTCTTCCAAGGAGCAAGTGTCTTTTAATTTCAAGACTGCAGTCACCATCTACAGTGATCCTGGAGCCATCCAAAATAAAGTCTGACACTGTTTCCATTTTTTACCCATCTATTTGCCATGAAGTGATGGGGCCAGATGCCATAATCTTAGTTTTCTGAATGTTGAGTTTTAAGCCAGCTTTTTCACTCTCATCTTTCACTTTCATCAAGAGGCTCCTTAGTTCCTCTTCACTTTTTTTCATAAGGGTGGTGTCATCCAAATATCTAAGGTTATTGATTTTTCTCCCAGCAGTCTTGATTCTAGCTTGTGCTTCATCCAGCCTGATATTTGGAATGATGTACTCTGCATTAAAGTTAAATAAGCAGGGTGACAGTATACAGTCTTGGCATACTCCTTTCCTGATTTTGAAACAGTCTGTTATTCCATGTCCAATTCTAACTGTTGCTTCATGACCCCCATACAGATTTCTCAGGAGACAGGTCAGGTGGTCTGGTATTCCAATCTCTTCAAGAATTTTTCACAGTTTGTTGTGATATACACAGTCAAAGTCTTTGGCATAGTCAATAAAGCAGAAGTAGATGTTTTTCTCCAACTTTCTTGCTTTTTTGATGATCCAGTGGATCATCATTTGATCTCTGGTTCCTCTGCCTTTTCTAAATCCAGCTCATACATCTGGAAGTTCTCAGTTAATGTCCTGTTGAAGCCTGGCTTGGAGGATTTGGGGTATTACTTTATTAGCATGTGAGATGAGTGCAATTGTGTGGTAGTTTGAACATTCTTTGGCATTGCCTTTCTTTGGGATTGGAATGAAAATGGACCTTTTCCAGTCCTGCGGGCACTGCTGAGTTTTCCAAATTTGCTGGCATATTGAGTGAAGCACTTTCACAGCATCATATTTTAGGATTTGAAATAGTTCAACTGGAATTCCATCACCTCCACTAACTAGCTTTGTTCATAGTGATGCTTCCTAAGGCTCACCTGACTTCGCATTCCAGGATATTTGGCTCTAGGTGAGTGATCACACCATCATGATTACCTGTGTCATGAAGATCTTTTTTGTATACTTCTGCGTATTCTTGCCATCTCATGTTAATATCTCCTACTTCTGTTGTTCCATACCATTTCTGTCTTTTATTGTGCCCATCTTTGCATGAAATGTTCCCTTGATATCTCTAATTTTCTTGAAGAGATCTCTAGTCTTTCCCATTCTATTTTTTTTCCCTATTTCTTTGCGTTGATCACTTAGGGAGGCTTTGTTATGTTTCCTTGCTATTCTTTGAAACTCTGCATTCAGATGGATATAGCTTTCCTTTTCTCCTTTGCCTTTTGCTTCTCTTCTTTCCTCAACTATTTGTAAGGCTTCCTCAGACAACCATTTTGTCTTTTTGCGTTTCTTTTTTGGGGGGATGGTCTTGATCCCTGCCTCCTGTACAATGACACAAACCTCTGTCCATAGTTCTTCAGGCACTCTATCAGATCCAATCCCTTGAATCAATTTGTCACTTCCACTGTATATTCATAAGGGATTTGATTTAGATCATACCTGAATGGTCTAGTGGTTTTTTCCACTTTCTTCAACTTAAATCTCAATTTGACAACAAGGAGTTCATCACCTGAACCACATCAACTCCCAGTCTTGTTTTTGCTGACTGTATAGACTTCTGCATCTCTGGCTGCAAAAAAATATAATCAATCTGATTTTGGCATTGACCATCTGGTGATGTCCATGTGTAGAGTCTTCTCTTGTGTTGTTGGAAGAGGGTGTTTGCTATGACCAGTGCATTCTGTTGGCAAAACTCTGTCAGCCTTTAACCAGTTCCTTTTGCACTCCAGGGCCAGATTTGCTTGTTACTCCAAGTATCTCTTGACACCCTGCTTTTGCATTCCAGTCCCCTATAATGAAAAGGGCATGTTTTTGGGGTGTTAGTTCTAGAAGGTCTTGTAAGTCTTCATAAAACCATTCAACTTCAGTTTCAGCATTGCTGGTTGGGGCATAGATGTGGGTTACATGTGATACTGAGTGGTTTGCCTTGGAAACGAACAGAGATCATTCTGTCATTTTTGAGATTGCATCCAAGTACTGCATTTTGGACTCTTGTTGACTATAATGGCTACTTCATTTCTTCTAAGGGATTCTTGCCCACAGTTGTAGATATAATGGTCATCTGAGCCATTAGAAAGTTGATCAAATAATCATTCGAGCCTCCCTTTCCTCTCTGTGATTCCTCTGGGTTAGATAGATGGGAAAGAGGGAGGAACCTTAAAGCTCTTGTTTAGTCAAGTCACACATTTCTACTTTTGTTGGTAGTTTATTACTGTTACAAGCTTTAGGGTGAAATTGTCTGCAATAAACTGTAGCTAAGAAACCTTTAGATTTTTGAAATTTAACTGCAGTGCAGTACCAAATCAAGTCACATATATGTACTCTGTTGGTGATTGTAGTAGTGGTCAGGAGAAGGGATGATAAAGGGAAGAACCTGGCAAGAAGTTGAGCTACCACTATAATGGATGCTATAGCCTTTTAAAAAACACTGTAATGAATGCGAACACAATGAAGACTATACTTACCACTGACCTGCAGGGTGGATGAGAAAGAGGCATAGTGTGTTACCAGTGGCTTTTGGGCATTGTTAGTAAAACAAATTGTCTGAATTTACAGTTCTACACTCACTGATAATATAGAGACCTCTCAAATTGCCAAACCTCTTTGTTTCCAAAGACAACAAAATAGCGACAAAAGCCAGAACCCCAAATCTTTCGTACAATGAATATATATTTGTGCCTACTACTAGAATGAAAACTCAAACTGACCCTACTGAAAGTGGAGCCAGAGAGCTATCTTTGAGAAAATATTTGTGGTCATATCCCTCCAGAGACACTGAAAGGTTTCTGACAACATAACTCTAAATTCAGTTACAGGGCAGTGATTTTACACTTGAAAGGTTGAAGGGACCCCCAAGGTTCACTAGCCCAAACCCCATTCACATTGAATCCTGAGATCATGCTCTAAACAATTAATTCCTTTTCCTTTATCGAAGGAGTAGCATTCCACTTTTTAACCTAGTCTGCTATTCTTGTGACAAGTGAATGCCATGATTTTTATAACTCATGTTAAAATTCCTCAACATAGGTAGTATGATATTATGTATATACTACTCAGCTTAAACATCAGTTGTGGGGACACTTTGTTGTTCAAATTAAAATCTGCAATGATCAGATTAGGGCTGGGCCAATCCAGATTCCCCAGGTGGCTCAGGGGTAAAAAAAAGTCCACCTGCTGATACAGGAGATGTGGGTTCCATTCCAGTGTCAGGAAGATCCCCTGGAGAAAGAAGTGGCAACCCACTCCAGTATTCTTGCTTGGGAAATCCCCTTAGTGACTAAACAACAATCCACATTCCAGACGTCAACTAGCTTCTCTTTGAAAGGCTAGCCTCCAGAGCCAGATTTTCCACATACTTCTGTTATTCTATTTCTGTCAACACCTGAGGCTTTTGCTAATTATCATCTGGAGTGTCTGAAGTAGGCTTTTTTTTTTTTTGATGAAATTCACTACTTGTTAATTAGTATGATGGATTGTTAGAAATGGGCTCTTGCTGGAGAAATGAAAGGTTCTCAAGATACAATTATGAGTATTGGCTTGACTGTTTTAGAGTTCCTATATTCGATGAAAGTGTTTTAGAATCCAGCGAAGCATTACTGTAAAGTTGGTCTCAAGCAGTTTGAACAGCTGCTGTCTAGGTTCTAGAGGACGTTTAGTTGCCTGATAGCGACTATACACAAAAAATGATGCCTCTATAATAGTTCTATCTGCCTTGAGTTCTCTTTCACGCAAAGTAGTGGTAGGAACACCTAAAATGGCAGACAGGTAAGTCTTACAGAGCTTACAGAACAGATTTATAATCAGTTTTTGCCTACTTACTAAGGAGTTTTTTTAATTCACGTATGTGCAGCAGAATTTTGTCTTCTACTTGCTTTCATTGTAACTTGGAAGTGAGGTTTGGGGAAAGTAGCTAAACCTCACTCGTCTCAACTTTTGTAGTGACACCCCTGATCTACAGAAAAGAACCTAAGAGTTGAGCATGATCAAATTGGCTTAGGTCAGTTTGCAACAAAAACTTTCTCTATAGCTGAGCTGAGTAATAATTCTGTGAACCAAAAAGCTTACACAGAAAGGAAAGATGAGTCCCAGGTAGGTGTTTTATTTCTGACCCTAGTTTCTTTTTTTGATATCTGTTGAGTTAATGCCTTTAGGACTAATGTGTCAGAGAAAGATCAAAGCTCAGATTCTTACAGGAAGTAAAAAAAAAAAAATTGCCTGGCCTTTTGTATCCTTAATTAAAGCCTTTGAGAAAGATGAGTGTAAGTATTAGAAAAAAGTTTTGTGTGTGTGTGTGTGTGTGTGTGTGTTTGTCCAGGAATGTGCTAAAGAGCACAAATTTTTTAGTGCTGTGCTCTCTCTCTCTGATTTAAAACAGTAAAAGAGTATTTATTAAAAAGTTAGAATACAGTGATCTGCCTTGGTTTCTAGGAGAAAAGTGAAGTATGTCAAGGAGCGAGAGTAGGTGAGGATTGAAGGGAAGGCCCAACAAGTGAGAATTGTACTGTTCACTGATCTAATGCAATGCTATTACTGGGCTTGTGAAGTACAGGAAAATGGTTTATTAAGAAGATGGCACTCTCATTTGATTCTATCCTTTTGGAATTCCTTAGAGTTTAGATTGGGAAACAACTCTTATCAGTGAGGAAGGGGAAACTTTCCTGGTGGCTAAGACTCCATGCTCCAAATGCAGGGAGCCTGGGTTCATTCCCTGGTCAGGGAACTAGATCCTTCATGCTGCAACTAAGACCTGGTGCAGCCAAATAAATAAATAAATAAAAGCAAATAAATAAGAAAGATACATGGGGATTGTTAGACTCAGTCAGTTGTGATGTATTCCAGACCAAGGCTTCAGAGATAAACTGAAGAGAGGCAAGTGGCCAGAGAATTTTAACAAAAACCGTGTATATCCTAAATAACCTGGTTGATTTAAACAAAAGTAAGAAGTGAAACACACTCTCCAGGCTTGCTCATATCTATCTTTGAATAATGACAAACTTTCCCCTTCAAGTCCAGATTTAGATTCAACTCCTCTGTGAGTATCACCAGATTAACACTGACCTCTTGCTGCTCTGCTCTTTTATCCTCTGCTGCCCCTTGGCACACCCATGGACTACACAGTCCATGGACTTCTCCAGGCCAGAATACTGAGTGGGTAGCCTTTCCCTTCTCCAGAGAATTTTCCCAGCCCAGGGATGGAACGCAGGTCTCCCACGTTGCAGGCAGATTCTTTACCAGCTGAGCCACCAGGGAAGCCCCTCCACTGCCACCATCTTCAATTCTTTGTAGTCTAGGCTCTTCAGTCCTTTTATCAAATTTACATTTCCTTTTAGCTGTGTTAGTTTGCATGTGTTAGTTTTCCTTAGACTTTGTGCATATTGTTAGTTTTTCACTCCTTATTAGGCAGTGAACTTTCAGCTCTCAATACTATGATCTTTCTATTTTATTATATTAGAATCTATAACACTCTCTGATTTTATTTCTTTGGAGTGGCCTCTCAAATTATTAAGATTTCTTAAGTAGCCTTGGATAAATTATTTTACTGTGAAAGTAGTTAGGAACAAAACTAGATTAGGGTGGTCACTGACTTTGAGTTGTAGCTTTCTAATCTCCAAGTTGCTTTTTTGTTCCCCCTAACCCAGGCCATGTCAAAAACAAAACAAAACAAAACACTCACGAAGGAGAGTAGAAATAGAAATGGAGGTGGAGAGAGAAGGAGAAAGAGAGAGAAATAAATTAATTGGTGTTGGTTTTCTTGGCACTGGTGGTGTCCTGTGTGGAACATTTCTGAACAACTCTTGGCCCTCTTTGCAGAAAAGTAAAGACTAAGTATAGTTCTTATAGAATGATAGGTCACGGAACTCTCCCATTTTGGAATAGCTTGTTCAAATGTATTATCTATGTGCAAAGCCATGAAATAGGACTTCCACTATTTCTCCCAGTTGGGAATCTCTAAAGGAGAATCCTGTCTTCCCTATGTTCCATTTAAAACCTCACAGTCCACGTCCTGTGGTGTCTGGGTCTCCATTCTTTACAGATGCTGGCTTTCATTTTACAGTTCAAATAACTTTCCTCTGGGTACTATGTCCATCCACCTGCCAACTTATATTTCAACTTCTTAACATTGATAAATCTAATGTCCGTTATATGTTAATTTTTCAGAAACTCCTATGTCCTTACTTCAAGAATATCCCATTTTATAATTTTCATATGCAGTAATCCTCATTCATAAACAATATTTTTGTAGTGTTAATAAATCCAAGACAGGGTCATCTTATAGTACCATGGGGTGGTAGATGGTGAAGCATCTTGTTTTCTCTCATTTTATTCTTGATGACAAAAGAGCTACTTGCCCTGCTCATAGTTTGTAATGATTAATTGTAGAAGAAAAAGACTCCTATGGATTCTTTATTAAGCTGACTTTGAGTTCTATTCTTCAAACATTGCTTCCAATTATGACACAAGGGAAATGGCAATAGACTTTATTAAAAAGTCATTCTCATTTCATTGTGAGACTTACATTGATTACACTATTAGGTCACAGGTAAGAATCTTGGTATAAACAAAATAGTTAATTGTCTGAAAATAAACTTTACAGCCAGGCTATTTATTAGGGAGATTTCTGACACTATTTGCATGATCCCTGCAGAAGGAAAAAAGATACCAAAGCAAAAGAAGTCCTATTTTATACTTGCAAAGCATGCTGGTCACATGAAAAGCAACTGGATATTTGAGGGCATAATTTATTAGAATTGTAAATATATCAATATTATATTTATAGTCTTAATGCCATTGATGCATACTTATTGCACATCTGTTTTATGCTTGCTTTAACTTGCTTTAACTGCATGTACATTATTATTTTGTAGTTTCTACACAGCTAATGGCCTGTGTTTGCAGCATATCAATGCATTTGCTTTTTACATTTTAGAACTGGATTGTGCCACAATATCTTACCAGATAAGCAGTTAACATTCATTAACTTGGATCCCAGTATTTGCAATCATTTATTCAAAGATTGTGTTGCCTTCTGTTTATAATTGGGAAAATAAAGGGGTTTTCTAGCCCAATGAATATCATAACAAAGATTAGAAAGTGACTATTTGTACTGCTTAGTAAAATGTTTCTTTACAAAAGTTTTGAAATACTTATTTGCAATCAAAATTTGGTATAATTTTCGTGTAAAACCTTCTGTAAGTACTTGATCTGCCTTTATTATTATTATTATTTTTTACTTTATTTTGCTTTACAATACTGTATTGGTTTTGCCATACATTGACATGAATCAGCCACAGGTGTACATGAGTTCCCAATCCTGAACTCCCCTCCCACCTCACTTGATCTGCCTTTAAATGATCATTAGATCAGGGACAGACTCCTGGCCCAAAGTGGATCTATCAGATAATGAGTATTTTTTCTGGGCATTTAGAGTTGAGGCACTGACAGAATAGGACAGTTAAGGAAAGGTTTCTTAAAGAAAATGACCATATGAAATTTTGGCCAGAGTTAACTGAAGAACAAGTCTAAGCCATATTGACGCTGGAAGTATAGAGGATCATAGACCCATGAATACAAAGGAAAAGTAAATCTGCAAAGAAAATTAGGAGAATTAAGTACATACACAATTAGAAATGGAGATTAGCAAATACATAACCCACAAGAGATAGGAAAGGTAGTTTCAGTTTCTGACTTTCCAGTTTCAGTTCCACTTGAACAAATAGTGTTTGGGGTTCAGTCCTTGAATATCTATAAAATTATTTGTTATATCCGTACAATAATCTTCTGTTGGGGCTTCCCTGGTGGCTCAGTGGTAAAGAATCCGCCCGCCAATACAGGAGATTTGAGTTCGTTCCTTGGGTTGAGAAGATCCCCTGGAGAAGGAAATGGCAAGCCAAGCCAAATCAGTATCCTTGCCTGGGAAATACCATGGACAGAGGAGGCTGGTGGGCTACAGTCTATTGGGTCACAAAAACAGCTGGACACAACTTAGTGACTAAATAACAACAACAAAACCTATGTTGACTTATTCTACTGTGATTGTAATTCTAATCTTTGAGTAAGATTATATAATTAATTACTAACTAATTTTAATTTAATGTTATATACTAGTAATACACTAAGTGCTATGGGAAAATAAAAATTAAGAATAAAATTAAAGACATGGTTCTTTTAAATAGAATCTTAGAGATTGGTAAATAAAAGAAAAAAGAAAAACCTGACACATAAAAAGAGTGAATGATACTTGCCAACATTTTATTTTACATACCTCAAATGAAATTACTTATCACAGATAAATGTATAGTTATACTATATACATGATTTTGTCATCATAACCTATGTGTGCTTATAGTTGTTATGCTATGAATAGAAATAATTTATGCAAACACATGTGCAGAATGATATATTGAGTGCAGATTGTTGTGGGTGTGTGTTACTGGAAGAATTAACTCATTTCTATTCATGGACAATTTAACCACTGGAATCAGTGCTTGGGGGAAGAAATTGTACATTCTGTTTTCAACTTTAGCACCCCTACTTCATATAGACATCAATAAATTAAATTGATTAATGATTCAAGCAGGATATATTATGAATAGGAAAACCTGAATTCAACCCCATATTGTTGTGAAGAATATTTTCATTTAGAGTCTTTTCTAAACTAATTCTATAACTTATTTATTGTTTATTATCTGTGGCTTCTGAAGTCTCTACATAGTTACTTACTGGTCAGCTAATAATTGGACTAGCTTTCCTTTAAAGCCTAAGACCAGTGAATCTCCCATTCTTTGGCATGCATCTCTGTGTATGTTGGAACATACTTTTAACTGTTAGCCAGGCAGTTTATAACTCTGCCTTAGCCTTCACTTCCTGATTATGGAGAGTGTCAAGGTCAGATGTAAAAGTTTAAAACCTTCTTAAGACTTTGTGGATGTGTACACTGTCCCACACATACGCACAGCCATAGGCATGTGTATAGTTCTCCAGGTGCCCAGGAATATATCTGAGCTTAAAGAAAACCCTATGCACATCTCATTCTCTAACTTTTTCTTTTAACTTTTGGATTAGCCTAGTGTTTGTTCTATCTCTTATTTACTACCTCAGGTAGCCAAAATATTCAATAATTGTCTCTGATGATTTGCTCCAAGAAACTCCCCCAGGAAAAAGACTTTTTACACTGGGCAAACTCCAAATCTGGTCAAATAAAGATCGACTTGTGACTGGTATCTTATAGGGGATCATCCTCCAAATCAAATAATGACAGTTATCTAGAAATTTAACTTTGAAGGGGAATTTAGCTTTTGTTGTCCCTCTAGTTGTTATCATACTCCTTCTTTTCACCATGATATGCCTGTTTTCAGTGCTACCATGGAGATTCTAAGGGGATTATAAGAATAAGGCAATTTAAAACACTACAAAGCTTGCTGTTCTGAGATCCAGTCATTTTTCTTGAAATGCTGATTCTGTTATATATGTTGGTTGTTGTTTAGTGGCTGCTGCTGCTGCTGCTAAGTCACTTCAGTCATGTCCGACTCTGTGCAACCCCATAGATGGGAGCCCACCAGGCTCACCCCCCTGGGATTCTCAAGGTGAGAACACTGGAGTGGGTTGCCATTTCCTTCTCCAATGCATGAAAGTGAAAAGTGAAAGTGAAGTTGCTCATTCATGTCCGACTCTTAGCGACCCCATGGATGGCAGCCTACCAGGCTCCTCTGTCCAAGGGATTTTCCAAGCAAGAGTACTGGAGTGGGTTGCCATTGCTTTTTCCGGTTGTTTAATTGCTAAGTTGTTTCAATTCTTTTGTGATTCTATGGACTGTAACCTGCTAGGCTCCTCTGTTCATGGAATTCTCCAGGCAAGAATGCTGGAGTGGGTTGTCATGTCTTTCTGCAGAGGACCTTCCCAACCCAGGGATCAACCCACATCTCTCATGTCTCCTGCATTGACAGGCAGATTCTGTACCACTGAGTCACCAGGGAAGCTCAGGGGAAATGGGTGAAGGTGGTTGAACTTTCAGTTATTAAGGTGAATATTTGTTGTTGTTGTTTTTAGTTGCTAAATCCTGTCTGACACTTTTGTGATCCCATGGACTATAGTCTGCCAGGCTCCTCTGTCCATGAAAATTTCCAGACAAGAATACTACAGTGGGTTGCCTTTTGCTTCTCCAGGGAATCTTCTTGAGCCAGGAATTGAATCCATGTTTCCTGCATTGGCAGGCAGATTCTTTACCACTGAGCCACCAAGGAAGCCCTCTGATACACACACACACACACACACACACACACACACACACATATACATATATATATATATATATACCATGAACATATGTATTTATGTATGTAGATTTATTCTTCCAGATGTTCAAGCTGGTTTTAGAAAAGGCAGAGGAACCAGAGATCAAATTGCCAACATCTGCTGGATCATGGAAAAAACAAGAGAATTCCAGAAAAACATCTATTTCTGCTTTATTGACTATGCCAAAGCCTTTGACTGTGTGGATCACAATAAACTGTGGAAAAATCTTCAAGAGATGGGAATACCAGACCACCTGACCTGCCTCTTGAGAAACCTGTATGTAGGTCAGGAAGCAACAGTTAGAACTGGACATGGAACAACAGACTGGTTCCAAATAGGAAAAGGAGTACGTCAAGGCTGTATATTGTCACCCTGCTTATTTAACTTATATGCAGAGTACATCATGAGAAATGCTGGGCTGGAAGAAGCACAAGCTGGAATCAAGACTGCCGGGAGAAATATCAATAACTTCCGATGTGCAGATGATAACACCCTTATGGCAGAAAGTGAAGAAGAACTAAAAAGCCTCTTGTTGCAAGTGNGTTCCAGAAAAACATCTATTTCTGCTTTATTGACTATGTCAAAGCCTTTGACTGTGTGGATCACAATAAACTGTGGAAAAATCTTCAAGAGATGGGAATACCAGACCACCTGACCTGCCTCTTGAGAAACCTATATGCAGGTCAGGAAGCAACAGTTAGAACTGGACAGGGAACAACAGACTGGTTCCAAATAGGAAAAGGAGTATGTCAAGGCTGTATATTGTCACCCTGCTTATTTAACTTATATGCAGAGTACATCATGAGAAATGCTGGACTGGAAGAAGCACAAGCCAGAATCAAGATTGCCAGGAGAAATATCAATAACCTCAGATATGCAGATGACACCACCCTTATGGCAGAAAGTGAAGAGGAACTAAAAAGCCTCTTGATGAAAGTGAAAGAGGAGAGTGAAAGAGTTGGCTTAAAGCTCAACATTCAGAAAACTAAGATCACGGCATCTGGTCCCATCACTTCATGGGAAATACATAGGGAAACAGTGGAAACAATGTCAGGCTTTATTTTGGGGGGCCCCCAAATCACTGCAGATGGTGAATGCAGCCATGAAATTAAAAGACGCTTACTCCTTGGAAGAAAAGTTATGACCAACCTAGACAGCATATTAAAAAACAGAGACATTACTTTGCCAACAAAGGTCTGTCTACTTAAGGCTATATTTTTTCCAGTGGTCATGTATGGATGTGAGAGTTGGACTGTGAAGAAAGCTGAGTGCCGAAGAATTGATGCTTTTGAGCTGTGGTGTTGGAGAAGACTCTTGAGAATCCCTTGGACTCAAGGAGATCCAACCAGTCCTTTCTAAAGGAAATCAGTCCTGGGTGTTAATTGGAAAGAATGATGCTAAAGCTGAAACTCCAATACTTTGGCCACCTCATTTGAAGAGCTGACTCACTGGAAAAGACTGTGATGCTGGGAGGGATTGGGGGCAGGAGGAGAAGGGGACGACAGAGGATGAGATGGCTGGATGGCATCACCGACTCGATGGAGATGAGTCTGAGTGAACTCCAGAAGTTAGTGATGGACAGGGAGGCCTGGCGTGCTGTGATTCATGGGGTCACAAAGAGTTGGACACGACGAAGCGACTGAACTGAACTGAGGTGGAAACTGTCAAGTCCCTCATAGTGTCTGTTCTTAGCAATCACGGTTCGTCAGATTTTATTCTATGATGGCACTGTGGCTATCGTTAAAGTTTTTGTAGTTTTATTTTTAAATGAATTCTTAAGTTGAAATATATAGATAAAATAATACCCTGGATTTTTCTTGAAAATTATTCAGTGGGTGTAGATTAAACAGGCTAAAGTAAGATTGGCTATCTGATGACACATTTTGAAGCTGGATGATTATATATAGAGACACATTATACTCTTCATCATAGTCTTTCTCCTCTTTCAAACATTTGAAATTGGTGATAATGAAAAGTAAAAAAAATTTATCCCACCCTATTGCCATGCTGAACCTTAAATCAGTCAAACTGGATGCTAACTACCTGTGGCATCTGTTACTCACATTTTGGCCTTTGAAGAGTTTCTCCTTCAACCTGTGATGTTCTGTTTCCCATTTTGTCATGCTCTCTATGCTATGAAGGTACAAAGTTCACCTCTCATGGTCCATATCAAGTGTCTCTTCCTTTAGAGTGCTTTCCATTGCATGGCCCTTCCTTTGCATGCAGACTTTTTTGTATTTTAAGTATAAACCCATTGTAACAAACATTCACTCACTTATAAACTATTTACTGGAGAAGGGAATGGCAAACCACTTCAGTATTCTTGCCTTGAGAACCCCATGAATAATATGAAAAGGCAAAAAATATGACACTGAAAGATGAACTCCCGAAGTTAATAGGTGCCCAATATGCTTCTGGAGAAGAATGGAGAAACAACTCCAGAAAGAATGAAGAGATGGAGCCAAAATGAAAACCATGCCCAGTTGTGGATATGACTGATGACAAAAGTAAAGTCCAATGCTGTAAAGAACAATATTGCATAGAAACCTGGAATCTTAGGTCCATGAATCAAGGTAAATTGGAAGTGGTCAAACAGGAGATGGCAGGAGTGAACCTTGACACTTTAGGAATCAGTGAACTAAAATGAACTGGAATGGGTGAATTTAACTCAGATGACCATTATATTCCTTTTAGTAGGTGAAAAGTGAAGTTGGACAAGTTTGCAAATATTTACAAAAAAAAATGTGGTTAGTTACAGTAGAAATCTGTGGTCTGAGAACATCATAGCTGGGGGTGGAGGGGATAAGGCTCAGGGTAGCATTGGTCTTTGATCTTATTTTTAAAAGATTGCATTGTCTCCAGTCGTTCAGAAATGGATTCATGTAGATAATGTTAAATGTGGAAATGTCAGTCACTTTAAGGCAGATCCTCTGGTTAATGTCTGTTTCTACTCTTCCTATATTACACAAGAAGATGGAAAAACACTCTGCAATGAAGGGGATTTAGCAGCTGTAATAGACATACCAATTAATGCAGTATGACTAAAAGACAGTCCCTTGATCATCTCCCAAATAACTTTGGGGCCTTTAAGAATCTTTAGAAAGCTTCAGAAGAACTGAGGCTGTCAAACACTAGTGTCTTTCTGAAACCTCTACTCTTTTACTGCAACAGAAACTTTCCTTACTGCAAACCCCCAGATCATAGTAGATAAAAGCAATGACTTCATTGAGGGCCCTTGAAATCAAATTCTAGTCCTAGTTCTTACTCCTAACCATGTTACTTTGGAAAGGAGTTTTCCCTAAGTTTCAGCTGTCCAGGGGCATTACTGAAAGTGAGCAAAATAAATATGGATATGATTAGAGCAATTTGTACCTACTTACTTTAACAAATTCCACCTTATTTTAAAGTACTTACTTTTGAAAGTATCTTAGAATCTTTAATGGACTGTAAGATTGTTGAATGAAAGGTACCATGTTTTAGAATTTTTTGTTTCTCATGGTACAAAAACAGCACTTTAAAAAATCTTTATCAATTAAATTGGTTTCTTGGGCACATTTACTTAGCTCGTATGCATATGAGTTATATGGTAAAGAAGTATCCTGAAAACATGGAAAACATGGAGATTTGGGGAGGTTCAGGGCTTGTATAGGAAAAATTACTCTTCTTACAATTCCCCTTCAACATATCTAAGTATGTCTTAAAGGAAGTCTCAGTTTGACTATAAAGTGTATTATCCTCTAAAATGTGCTAAATCTCTTTTTCAAAGGGACAGCAGGCTTCATACTCAAAGCCATCATCAAGCAGTTATAATTTAGAAAGACCTTATATTTATTGTACTTATTTTTCTGCTTTCCTTATATTTCTGGCAAGTTATGTTGTTTTCTATTTAATTAAAATTTATTTTTAAGTAAGTATAAGGAGATAACAAATATGGGCATATGAGTTACTTAAGTTTAGGAAATACTGTGGTGTATAAACATGGACTTTAAGAAGAAAAACTACCAACTGATAATATAGTTCAAGCTGTTGTTCATAGATTGGAAGCCAATGTACAATACGGATAAGTAACTTGATCTGGTTACAAAACATATACTGACAAAGCTGGGACTAACATAAGCATCTTAGAGTTTCCATTGCCTGATGCCCCTTTGATAAAAGAAAGTGACCCTCAATTAATATTTGATGATTACTGTCTTCTCTAAGCCAACTGCTTCTTTCATCTTTAATAATGCCAGTGTTCATGGATATTAAAGTGAATCAATAAACACTCTAAGTATAAGGTGGTGTGTGCAATCAAGTATAAGGCGCCAAGAACTACAAGTAAGAAAAGGTCACAAAAATGCACATTACAACATCAAGCAATGTATCAGACACACAAAGCTGATAAATCTGTATGCATGTAATGGTACTCTATCGAATTCGGAAGGTCACATCTTCAGTGGTATGCTAGTGGACAAAATAGATATTTTTCCAAAAGCCACAAATATGTCCAAGAATGTAAAAGGAACTTATAGCAAACACACACCTATGGTTTACATAAGGAAGGACTATTCCATTAATGTAGTCAAAATTTGTTCTCTCGTGTAAAGAAATGCTCAAATTCATGAATGAAGAGTGTCTAGAGATATATCAACTAAGGAGAAGTGTAGAGGGCTTTGGTAGAGGCAAGATGGCACATTTTATTGTTTAGCTTTGTATACATTTTGGTCTTTGAACCTACTAAGAGTGTTGAGAGTGTTAGTTGCTTAGTTGCGCCTCTTGGTGACCCCATGGACTGTAGCCTGCCAGACTCCGCTGTCCATGAGATTCTCCAGGCAAGAATACCGGAGTGGGTTGCCATTCCCTTTTCCAGGGGCTTTCCCTACCCAGGGATCGAACCTGGGTCTCCCACATTGTAGGCAGATTCTTTACTCTCTGAGCCACCAGGGAAGCTGAACCTACTGAAAGTATTGCATATTTAGAAATAAAACTCACTCCAAAATGCCTTGACCATTTGCTATTCAGTATCTAGGAGACTGGACCATTAAAAATTTTACTTCTTTACAAGAATATTTAAATAAATCTAGAGGTTACTTTTTGTTAAATTAAGTTTTCACAGTTATTTTACAGAATACAACTAAATTTATTTTAGTTAGCAAATGTCCTTCACAAACTTGCCATTATTTTGAAACTGAGACAATTTTAGAAGCATAATAAAAAGCCTCCACTCTGCATTTCTTAATAACTATGTAATGAGATTTAAATTTTGAATGGCACAAGGCAGTTCCTGAATATTGTTAATTCAGTTACACTGCACGTTTCTTCTACTTGCAAATAGCTTCAATTTTGCATATAACCATTGAGTATAAATTTCAAATGTGAAAGCTTGATTTGTAGACAGACTGCAAATTACAGAAAAACATGCTTTACATGGACTTTTGGTTTCTCACATCAGCACTGGGGTAATCACTGGACATTACTTGTCATGAAAAAAAAAGCAACGATTGATGATCATTCCTAAATTTAGCACGATACTTACCTTGTAAATCTAATGCTACCACAGCAGTATCATCTTCTAATCCTTCAATCACCTCACACTTATATCTCCCATAATCCTCTAGAGTAAGGTCTGTGATCACCAGAGAAGCATCATTATCGCTGCCTCCTTTCAGAAACACTCTCCCATGGTAGCCTCCATAGGTTTTCTTGTGGTATCCCATTGAAACAAAGACATCCACTTCCTTGAGGTAATCTGAAGTTAGCTTGGTCCACTTAATCCGGATTTTGTGGGTCCCTGAGCCAAATGCGGTAGGGTCGCGGTAAAATTTACATGGCAGTGTAACATTGCCGCCTCTGTGTGAGAACACCTTGGCTTGTTCTGCTTCCACCAGTAGACGGGGGCCATTTTCTGCTATAATTGAAAAAAAAAAGAAAAAATATGCTTTTAGACTTTATAATATGAAATATACTACCTATACAGGGCATCTGGTGAAGAGTAGCATTGGAGATAAGCTTCTCTGCCTTGTTGAGCAGTGACCTCCTTTGAATTACAGAGAAAGGTACCTCTAGTAAGTAGTGGGGTTCTACAAGGTAGTCATGTCTTTTAAGTCACTGAAGAAAGGGAACGTTGTACTTGACAATGAGAAATACTGGCTATAAGACTCTACAGTCATCTGAAGTTTGAGGATGTCATCATAAATTCCATTTTTGTTCTATATTTAAATATAAAAATGTAGAAATAAGACCAAGAGAAGTGATGGGGAACTGTAATTATTTCATCGCTATAAACCCCAAAATTCAAATTGGATAAATTGATCTTTCCTCAGCTGAACTTTCTAATCCAATAAGTCTGTATTGTATTTAGGGAAAAGTTTATGGCAACATATTAACATTCATTGAACTGTTCTGGCCAAAGAACTTAGAATGTTCTCCCATCTCTGCCTTCAGATACATACCTGTGATACGCCATTATGGAGCATTTCAAGCAACATGTATGTATTTTATTTTCACACAAAGGCTAGACCTCAGAAAGGCATTTTTAGTGAATGTTTTTTAAAAAGCTCCAGATTTTGAGATATATTCCTCAAACTTTGAATGGCAAAAGTATATCCAAAGTTATATTTCTTTTCTAATTAACCAGATAGTTATTTGTTTCTTTATTCCCTTAATTCTCCTTCTACTGTCCCTCAGCTTTTTCTGTGTCTTGGTTTACAGAATCTTCTCACTTCACTTCTGCCTTGACTTGCCCTTTAGTTTCCTTCCTCCAAAGACTTTATTGCGTTCCCAAGAGCACCGCGATATTCCTAGCCTGCCAAGTCAGCAGGGCTGCCAGGCTCTGGATAGCCAGCTGTTATTTTCAGATCTTGGCTTTCTCTGGGGTTCCCCCTGGTTCGCTCATTGTGCTTTTGACCTTGATGAGCTCTCTTGAGAATGTGCAAGCTTTGAAAATGAGAAAGCACTACAAGAACTCCTGGATGCACATATCCTCTCATCTACACACAGCTTTCAAAGGCTGCCAAAGCTGCCTTTCAGGCAGTCTTTCGTCCTCTAGGCTGGAGGTTCTGAATCAACCTTGGTCATGAATCATTAATGGTATACAGGTCATCAGGCAGAGTAGTTGGTCATCTCCAGACAGACCTCAAAACTTAGTTATTTAATGGCATATGTAACTTTCAGATGTTAAAATAAAGTGTCCAAGAATGGACACACTGGTTCCATTTTCATTGTAAAGCAATCAAAATATTAAAAAATCAGTATATTTAATTTATGTCAGCTCTAATCTTCAGAAACAGAATAGTTTAACCACTTTTAAAGCCACCAGTGCCCTATCTTGAATAGTTTTTTAAAAATGAAAGGATAGTGGCTTAATTATCCAGCTTAAAAAATCCTGGCTTAAAAAATCCAGCTCATTAAGCATTTCCTTTGATTCTCTTCATCTTCTTCTTTAGGCCCATAGATTCATAAGGCATAATAGGTAAATCTATTCAGCTCTACTGTATGTATGATACTCCCCCTGCAATATCCTCAATGACCACACCCATGTTCTACTTAAATATTTCTAGTGTCTTCTTTCTGGGAGGAGCAAAAAGTGCTGTTTAGTAAGTTGCTCAGCAATGCCTGAGGCCCTACATGGATCTACCCAGTACCTTGGGAGGACACCTGGAGCTGGGTCTTTCCATGATGGGACTTGAGACATGACATGAAAGTGAAGTGAAAGTCAAAGTCACTCAGTCGTGTCTGACTCTTTGTGACCCCATGGACTATACAGTCCATGGAATCTTCCAGCCCAGAATACCGGAGTTGGTAGCCTTTCCCTTCTCCAGACCTTCCCAACCCAGGGGTTGAACCCAGGTCTCCAACATTGCAGGTGGATTCTTTACCAGCTGAGCCACAAGGAAAGCCCATATAAGACCTTCAAAAAGTTGAAGTTACCTGATTCTCTCAAGTTTTTTTTTATTTTCTTAATCTTTTATCTTATATTGGAGCATAATTGATTAACAATGTTATGATAGTTTTGGGTATACAGCAAAGTAATTCAGTTATACATATACATGTATCTGTTCTTTTTCAAATTCTTTTCCCATTTAGATGGTTACTTAATATCAAGCAGAGTTCCCTGTGTGATAAATTAGATCCTTACTGGTTATCCATTTTAAATATAGCAGTGTGTACATGTCAATCCCAAATTCCCTATCTCTCTTCCCTCCCTTCCACCATAAGTTCATTCTCTAAGTCTGTGAGTTTGTCTCTGTTTTGTAATTAAGTTCATTTGTATCATTTCTTTTTAGATTCTGCATATAAGTGATATCATAAGGATAGTTCTCTTTGTCTTACTGTCTTATGACAATGTCTAGGTCCATCCATTTTGCTTCAGATGGCATAATTTCATTCTTTTTAATGACTGAGTAATATTCATTATGTATATATACCACATCTTCTTTGTCCATTCCTTACTGGATATTTAGGTGGTTTCCATGGCTTAGCTATTGTAAACAGTGCTTCAGTGAACATTAAGTGCCTTTTGGACCATGTTTTTCTCTGATATATGCCCAGGAATGGGGTTACTGGATCATATAGTAGCTCTATTTTTAGTTTTTTAAGGACTCTCTGTATGTTCTCCATAGTGGCTGTACAAACTTACATTCCTGCCAGCATTCTCTCCACACCCTTTCCAGCATTATTGTTTGTGGATTTTTTGATGATAGCCAGTTTGACTGGTATGTGGTGATATCTCATTGTAATTTTGATTTTCATTTCTCTAATTATTACCAATGTTGAACATTTTTTCATGTGCCTCTTGTCCATCTTTATGTCTTCTTTGGAGAAATATCTATTTAGGTCTTCTGCCCATTTTTTCCATTGGATTGTTGATTCTCTCATGCTTTTTACTTTAAAGTCAAAGCTAATGCCCAGATGGGTTGGGTTAAGGGGGTATTATAGTACTTAGGAAGAAGGGCTTTGATGTATCAGAGACCTTGTTCTAACCTCACCTCTTCAGGTTTCTAGCTCTCTAGCTTTGAGGAAGGTGTGTAACCCCCAAGCCTCAATTTATTTATATGTGAATTAGAGATAATAATATCTACTATGTATAGTTGACATAAGAGACCCTGAAAGCACTTAAAATAATGGCTGACCAAACTATTACTCTGCATAGTTTTTCCACTATGTTTTTCCAGTATGATACTGGCTGATATTATATATAATTTTGACATATATTAACCTTCCATGGTTCCATTATAAAGTTTTGAACCATGTGGAATAAAAAAATACATACAATGCCACCTGTGTTATATAGGAAACTTGGAAATTATTGTGTGGTTTAGCATAATCATAAGGTATTCCAGAATGAATACAAGGCCTGAGTGTTTTATAAATTAAAGAGTCAAAGTACAGATCAAAAGTCTTGTCTAAGGGACTGAAACTTCTAATTTTTTTCTGAGGTTAACTATAAATCATCTTGTAGTGCTTTAGAAGTATAAACTTCTGATTTTTTTTTAGGTACTATTTACTTATTCTCTAGCATTGTGAGTAGATGATGACTTATGTGGTATAATGGTGAGAACTAAGCAGACACCAAAAATAATTTTTCTAACAAGACTGCCAGAATGTATAAATTTCTACCATTCCTATTTTTTGGACAGCTGGGGTGTTGAGGTAAAAGATGCCAGAAGCCCTGGCTGAAATTCAAAAAACCCTATGAAAAATATGTAATGTATAACACGTTGAGTGACTGAAGGCCATTAGTGTTCATTAACCTAAATCCCCAACATGACCTTTAGAACAATGCATTTTATTAGTTTGCTTGCTTTTAGAAGCTCAGCACTGCAGATTATAAAGCATTGAACACTGCTGGTGGGAGTAGCCTATTGCAGAGCAGGTAAGATGTAGGAAAGAGCTCCGGCCATTGAGTCAGGAACCCTGGGTTCTGTTGCAGGCTCTGGTAGGACTTAGCTGTTTGAGTGACAGGTTTATGTCATGAGAACATTGAGCTTTAGATTTGTATCTAGCTGCCTTTGGCAGGTTGTCATGACAGGGATCAGCCAGGAAACACACTAAGCTGGAGATGGGGAGGGCAGGAACAAAGGGAACCTATAATGCTGAAGACAAACTGCACAGTCGTGCCTAGAGTAAGATTTGAATCTGATCCTTGGATTCAAAAATGTGAATTAATTTGAAATAAATGTTTAAATCAAAACTATTCAATCAACAGGGTACTTGAAAAGCAAATCAAATGCAAAAGGTAAAAATAAACCTTGATCATCAGAATGAGTATTACTATTCCCTTAAAATTTTTCTTTAACTAGAAAAAACTAAGCAGCATATATGTGCTCATTTTAGGGGCACCAAACTTTTTAAAAAGTCTGTCTGTAAGTTACAGGAACTTCATATTTTTGTTAGTTAGTGTCAATGACATTGACTTGAAAAGATCTGATGACCTTCAAGACCATAGTTGTCTCCAGGGGAAACAGCAGGGCTTCATTATTATTTTATGAATTCTGCTGTGAAGTCTAGAGGACATCATTCAATTTCATGAAATTATGAAAGCAATGGCATGACTGAACAACTGATCTCTATGTCACTCTGTAATTTAGAGGAAATCTTTTAAACAATAGGACAAAAATAAATAGTTGCAGAAAAACAGTTTAGAAATATGGTTTAGGAATATTACCTATTGTTCTTAGTTCTATTAAAAGTGTAATCATGGCGGGGGGCAGTTCATTGCTAAGGAAATAGAGATAATAGAAAAGAAAAGGTGTTATGAGTCAGAGTTGGTCTTTTAAAAATAAATAACTTTTGGATTTTAGAAAACAACCAGTTTTGGTATCTGTTACTTTCTCACTGGTGTATAATGAAGGAGCCTCCAAACTTTTGGATTTTCTAGACCAATAAAATGTAAAAAGAATCCAAACAGACAAAATGGAGGAATATATTTCAGATGGCTAAACAAGAACAAAAAAACACTCCCAAGGAAAAATTCTACCACTATCATCTGATTTTTTATTTTTACATATAACATAACATTTGCCATTTTAACCATCTTTAAGTGTATAGTTAGCGTTATTAATTACTTTCACACTATTGTGCAACCACCGTCACCATCTATTTCCAAAACTTTTCATCACTTCAAGCACAAAACTAATTCCTCCCTTACATCCGAAGCTAGTCAGCAGACACTCAAGTGCCAGCTCCACAATGAGTCATTTGAAAATGCTGCATAAGGGTGTAAAAACGGTTCCTTATTTTTGTGGTATTTGTTATCACTGTGATAGGTTGAGATGTGTAAGACAACACTTTGGAAACTATTACTTCCCTTAGGCTAGCCAGCCTGCCCAAGGATGAGCAACCAGGCTGGATTTGTATCCTTATGCCTGTGCTTACCACAGTCTACTGAAAACAGTCATTCTGTCTGTTTAATGACATTCTCTCTAGTGCACATCTTGTTATATTGTTCCTCCAACATCAAAATAGTGCCTGGCCTGTGATAAGTGTCTGTGACGGAATTAGACTAGTGCCGCCCACAGCCTGCACTCAGCTATGGTAGTAATGGAGCCCTGCACATGCTTTATACAATAATAAAGCTCTAAGATGAAAACACTTTTATAAAAACAGCTAGATATATGTATTAAAGACACAATATTTAAAAAGAATATATGATTTAGACATTTATCTCTCATGGTATCTTACATATTACATTTGAGTAGGATATATAATTTAGGAAAAAATTATCTTACTCATTAACCTTTAACTATAATTACAGTCAGTCCTCCATATCTGGGTGTGCCTCTTTTGGGATTCAGCCAGCTGGGGATAAAAACTGTTTAAAAAAAAAAAAATGCCAGGAAGTTCCGAAAAGCAAAATTTGAATTTGTTGTGTGCCTAGCAAGTATTTATATCGCATTTACATTGTATTTAGAGCTATTTGTCATGAATGGATTTGAATGTTGGACTGTGAAGAAAGCTGAGAGCTAAAGAATTGATGCTTTTGAACTGTGGTGTTGGAGAAAACTCTTGAGAGTCCCTTGGACTGCAAGGAGATCCAACCAGTCCATCCTAAAAGAGATCAGTCCTGGGTGTTCACTGGAAGGACTGATGCTGAAGCTGAAACTCCAGTACTTTGGCCACCTCATTTGAAGAGTTGACTCATTGGAAAAGACCCTGATGCTGGGAGGGATTGGGGGCAGGAGGAGAAGGGGACCACAAAGGATGAGATCACTGAATGGCATCACCGACTCTATGGACATGAGTCTGAGTGAACTCTGGGAGTTGGTGATGGACAGGGAGGCCTGGCGTGCTGCGATTCATGGGGTCACAAAGAGTCGGACACGACTGAGTGACTGAACTGAACTGACCTGAGAGCTATTTGCATAATATTTACATTGTTTTAGGTATTATACGTTATCTAGAGGTGATGGAAAGTATAAGGGGATGATGCCTACAGGTTAGGTGCAAGTACTTCAACAATTTATATAAGGGACTTGAGAATCTGGAGACTCTGGTATCTCAGGTGAGTACTGGAACCAACCCCGGTGGATACTGAGGGAAGATTGTATTTTGTTTCCTTCAGACCAGAATAAACCTAATTGTTTCTGAAGCTGCTTACTGGGAGTCAGAAGCTCCCATCGTTTGGTCTTGATTCTGATCTGTCTAGTAAGCTTTGCATCAGAAACTTTTACAAGTTTCACCCCTACTGTCACCACCCTCCACTCCCCCACCACCCCACCGCCCCACCCATCCACCCTTTACTGCCCTTTCGGAGGGCTAATTGCTTTTAGTTTATCAGAGACAGAGCTTTAGTTTCTTCCCCAGCTCTTCCTGACTGTAAGAACTCTTGAGTCTCTATGACTCAGCGCTTCAGGAAGGACAACCTGATGAGGGTAAGAAAGAGGCTCTAAGGAAGATCATGTCTGCCCTCTGCACTCAACGAGTTGATCTGAGTTTGAAATCCTATTGGATTTATCCCTAGCCCATCTTTACTTTCATCTGGAGTTCAAACACTGATCTGAAGACTTGTAAGATTATGGGTACTTCTTACTGTTTGTGTGAATTCAAAAGAAATATATATATATATAT
>SJYX01021400.1:33076-66919 GCA_006410675.1 Oreotragus oreotragus | reverse complement strand
TCATTACCATCTTTCTAAATTCCATATATATGTGTTAGTATACCGTATTGTTGTTTTTCTTTCTGGCTTACTTTACTCTGTATAACCAGCTCCAGTTTCATCCACCTCATTAGAACTGATTCAAATGTATTCTTTTTAATGGCTGAGTAATACTCCATTGTGTATATGTGACACAGCTTTCTTATCCATTCATCTGCTGATGGATATCTAGGTTGTTTCCATGTCCTGGCTATTATAAACAGTACTGTGATGAACATTGGGGTTCACGTGTCTCTTTCAATTCTGGTTTCCTCGATGTATATGCCCAGCAGTGGGATTGCTGGGTCATAAGGCAGTTCTAGTTGCAATTTTTTAAGGAATCTCCACACTGGTCCCCATAGTGGCTGTACTAGTTTGCATTCCCACCAACAGTGTAAGAGGGTTCCCTTTTCACCACACCCTCTCCAGCATTTATTGTTCAAGCCAAAATCTAGAAGGTGTGTTTGATGTGACCCTTCCTTTCCCTTAATCTCTTAATCTCTACATCTAATCTATTATCAAGTGCTGCTATCTCTGTCTCCCCCACCTTTTTTTCCCCCCAAATTGGCTCATCTTGATCCATCTCCACTGTTCCCATCCTGGTTCACACCACCATGATTTCTCATCTAAACCACCTCAAGACCCTTCTAAATGTTTCCTCACTTTTACTCTTCACCCATCATAACCCAGTATCCACTTGATCTTTTGTACATGAGATTCATAGTACATCAACCCCTTGCTCAAAATCAAGCAGGCAAACACCACCATTACGAACAGAAGCCTCTAGAAGTGGAAATCTCCTCACTTCAAGGATATGTGTTCGATGGTGTTTCTATTGATATTTAAAATTTATGATTCTTTAGAAATAAGATAGGACACTTCTTTCTGTCAACTTCCTTCACCCCATCTGAACACTTTAGTGGTTGCTCCCGGTTCTAACTTGCTTTGTTATTTTTGTTCTCGATGGACTATGATCTTCCTGAGTTTTTATCCTTAATGTCCTTGTCTTGCTTGAGTGGACAGTGTTTGGAAAAGGTAGGTAAAATTATTGTTTAACTCAGTATTGTTGAGCACACTTCACAGCACCATCCTCCAATATGTAAAAACTTACTACTTGGAGCTTATACATGTGGTAATTAGTCTCCAAGTAAGCACTGCAGTTAACAACCAACATGTTTACTTAAAACATTAAAATGGCTCCAATTTGTACTGGCGATTTGATATTTTTGAGAACATGTGTATTTACTGCCATTACCCCATTGGCTTTTCAGTTGGGGCAGTGGTAAAGAACTCAGATACCAATGCAGGGGATGTGGGTTTGATCCTTGGGTCAGGGAGATGCCCTGAAGAAGGAAATGTCAACCCATTCTAGTATTCTTGCCTTGGAAATCCCATGGACAGAGGAATCTGGCAGGCTACAGTTCATGGGGTGCCAAAGAGGTGGACACCACTAAGCATGCATGCACATACCACACTGTAGCCATACAAAACACACAAAATGTTTTGGAGTGATTTGTGTAGAACTTTTATATTTCTTATGCTTTCAATGTCTTCATTTTGAAATAAAAATGATTTGAAATAAAAACATTTCCCCCCACCAGATATTTTCACTTTGATATCTCTTAATTAAATATTTTTAACTTCTTAGCATTTTGATAGATTTTTGTATTCCAAACTACATTCTGAAAAGAGCAGTTTCCATTTTATATTCAAAATAAAAAACCAAAACAACAAAGAAATCTAAATCTGTTTTTTCTTGATAGCCCCCACTAGCAAGTCAGAGAAACAGGGAAAGTCAGAGAAACATAGCATGTTGAAATTATTCTAACATTAAGCCATTAAGTTATAGGTTAGTACAACTTACCAAAAACAAAAACAAACAAACAAAAAAAGTTTCTCTATTTAATTGACTGTTTCTGGGGAAAAAGAAAAAAAGCTTTGGGAAAGTTTCCAAATAATCATTGACTTCCCACATAATTTGCCAATTTCAGCCCCCAGAATGGAACAGAGAAAGCAATGACTGTTTTAGTGTGAATTTGCTGCTATCTGAAAATATTATTAAATATAAGTTTTTATACCTGGAAGTATTCCAAAAGTCATTGTTTTAATGGATGCCTTATAAATAACACAGAATTCAGACTTTTAGGTTACTTAGTAACAAGATTAGAAATATTCTTAAAAGGTATTTTATGGGTTTAAAAGGTGAGTATGAATACGGTTTTATAATAAGATATTTTTGTTTGGCAACTAACTATTCTTTTCTTCATATTTCTACCTCTACATAACACTTATTTTATTTTTTTTTAAATCACCTTTGATGCTCTAATAATATTGTCATTAAGCTCATTGAAGAGATGGTCTGTCCTACAGAGAATAACTCATTGTTTTGCACAAAGAAGGCCAATGTTTAACAAATGCCCAAATGAGTAAATTATTTCAAAAGACACACAAATGTGAAGAAGACTCTGCCATGGGCTAGCAGATGCAAAGTTGGCATGAAAATATACATATGTATTTCTGAATATAGATTAAAGGATTTATCAAAAGTATATGTCAACCTACAACAGACCTATAGTTTTTGCTTAGTTGAATGGCAGTTATCACAGTCATATTCATAGTGATGTCTGCCTTTCTCTAGACCATAAACTTGATGAAGACAGACCGTGTGTTCTGATCATCATTCATTCCCAATGCCTATTTAGGTGCTTGTTGTAGACTGAACATTTGTACCCCCATCCCCACCCCCTCACCCAATGCATATATATTGCAGCCTGTTTCCCAATGTGATGATATTTGTAGATGGGGCCCTTGGAGGTGATTAGGTTGTGAGGGTGGAGCCCTCATGAATAGAATTAGTACTCTTATAAAAGAGGCCCAGGATAGGTCCCTTGTCCTCTTCTGCCAGGTGAGGACACAGAAAAAGGATGGCTATCGCTAAACTAGGAAGCCAACTTTCACTAGACGCCAAATGTGCCAGCATCATAACTTCCAAGCCTCTAGAACTGTGAGAAATAAATTTCTATTGTTTACAAGCCATCCAGTCAATGGTATTGTGTTATATAGCAGCCTGAAGAGGGGTATATGTGTATTTGTGCAGTATTTTGCAAATATATACGTATATATGACTGTATATACATTTTCATTCTTTTGTGTTTATTTATTATATATATGGTAACATTCTTATTTTGATCAAATGATAAGCCTGTTTAATGTAGTAAGTTCTTATTAGTATATTTGACCTTACATCCTAAAGCAAACTAAGAAGAAATTTTAGAATTAAGGTGTTGCTAATTTTTATAGTTTCATGATGAAATTCTCTGATTTTTTTAGCTAATAATTTCTAGATAGTATTATTAATAATGTATTATTTAGCTAAATGCAATTTGGAAATGTAGTTGACATTCATGGATTTTGCATTTGTAGCTGTAAATAGTATATGATACCTCAAAAAGAGAAAAAGAAATTATAATTTAACTCTTAATAACAGACTCATAGAGTCTGAGTCCAAATGAGTTTTAAGTGAGATAGAGAACACATATCCAGTTCTCCCACTAAACTCTGGCTCTGTGGATAGTTTATGATCAATCACACATTATTAAATTCACTTTTGATTCTTTCTGCACCACCAAATCTTACAGATATTACATAAAGAACATGATAGCATTGCAGTGACCACATGGAAGTCAAATATTCTTCAAAGTTTCACGCCCACATTAGGAGGATTGCTGCATCCCGCCTCTTGATGATTCTCCTGGAAGTAAGGAGCCATAAAAGCAACCAAACAAAGTCTGCTACAAAATCTCAGCGTCCTCTTATCTGCTGCCTCTCATTCTACAAACTAAAAACCTCCCTGCAATTTGCAAAGACTGACTTGGGCTTGATTAGGAAAAGTTCCTGGATTTGGGTCCTGAATTTATTCAACAAGCGTATTGACCACCTACTACGTGCCCAGTAGTATTACTTTAGGTGACAGGGATGCATTGGACAAAGATTCCTTCCCTCCTGGAGCTGATTTATGTTCTTGTGGCAGAGATGGACACAAACAATTACATAAAAATAAGTAAAGTAGATATCCAAGACTAGAGAGAAAAGGAAAAGGAGATTAGAGATAAATCGGGATGCTAGAGGAGGGTAGAACACGGTAGGCAGGGTGAGTTCATTAAGAAGGTGAAAAGTAATCCTAACTTAAAGGAAGGTAGGGGATTAGCAAGAGAAATTGTTTCTCATCAGCCATGCAACCTGGGCCAAGCAACATTTCAGCTCTGGGTCATGATTTCCTCATTTGTACAATGGGATATTGACCTCGATGATCTATATTAAAGTCCTTTTAAGTTATTACATTCTGTTAACTATGATTTACTTTATGCCAACATTACAGAATGAAAGCTGTGACCCAGTTAATGTACACTAGGCCCACACAACCTGTCATGTGTTGCTAAATGCCATGGATGCTGCAGGATTTAAGAGGGGCTTGTTATGATGAAAGTGAAAGAAGAGAGTGAAAAAGTTGGCTTAAAGCTCAACATTCAGAAAACTAAGATCATGGCATCTGGTCCCATCACTTCATGGCAAATAGATAGGGAAACAGTGGAAAGTGTCAGACTTTATTTTGGGGGGGCCCCAAATCACTGCAGATGGTGAGTGCAGCCATGAAATTAAAAGACACTTACTCCTTGCTAGGAAAGTTATGACCAACCTAGATAGTATATTGAAAAGCAGAGATATTACTTTGCCAACAAAGGTCTGTCTAGTCAAGGCTATGGTTTTTCCAGTGGTCATGTATGGATGTGAGAGTTGGACTGTGAAGAAAGCTGAGCAACGAAGAATTGATGCGTTTGGACTGTGGTGTTGGAGAAGACTCCTGAGAGTCCCTTGGACTGTGAGGAGATCCAGCCAGTCCATCCTAAAGGAGATCAGTCCTGGGTGTTCATTGGAAGGACTGATGCTGAAGTTGAAACTCCAGTACTTTGGCCACCTCATGCGAAGAGTTGACTCATTGGAAAAGACCCTGATGCTGGGAGGGATTGGCAACAGGAGGAGAAGAGGGCAGCAGAGGAGAAGGGGACGACAGAGGACGAGATGGCTGGATGGCATCATCGACTCGATGGACATGAGTTTGGGTGAACTCCGGGAGTTTGTGGTGGACAGGGAGGCCTGGCATGCTGCGATTCATGGGGTCACAAAGAGTCGGATATGACTGAGCGACTGAACTGAACTGAACTGTAATGATAGTGGCAATTTAGAAGTATCTCATTACACTCATTCATGTATTTATCACATATATTCAGCCCCTACTATGTGGCAGGGACTACTGTCTAGCTGGAGTGTGACAAAGGTGACAGTCTAATGCTAAGCTGGGATGGAGAGTGGTTTGGGACACAAGGAGGAAATAGCCACATTGAGTGGGGAGTGTCCACTTCTGCAAGGGATTCTAGATCTGCATTAATTTTTCTACTCACAAAGAGATGAACTTCTGACAACTCTTTCTTTAAAAAATCTAATTGCTTTATCTCTTAAGACAAGTGGCCATAAATTTCACTTATTATAACGAAGAGTGTCACAGTGGTAAAGAATCTACCTGCCAATGCAGGAGATGCAAGAGACACAGGTTCAATCCCTGGTCAGGAAAATCCTCTGGAATAGGAAATGGTAACCCAATCCAGTACTGTGGCCTGGAAAGTTCCAGAGAAGCCTTATGGGCTATAGTCCATAGGGTTGCAGAGTCGGACATGAATGAGCACACACTTGGGCACATTATAAAGAAGGGAACTGCTTTCATCTCCAAGATTTCCTCTTATTCTTTTAAAAAATTTAAAGGACCTTAGTTATGTTTACCTGATATATATATTAAGGGGAATATTACCTAAGTTTGGAAAAATTAAGTTTCTACAAGGAAAGTAAAAGTGATCAGATAATATTTAATACCTTTGGGGAAATCTTAAATTGTACAATTTAAAAAGGGCAAAGAAGGCTACTTATAAAATGTTTATTTCATTAGAACTAAAGTAAGATATTGTTCTTACTGCTAGCAAATGAATTTGAAAAGCAAGAGCTTTTCCCACCAGTGTTTGTGTTCCTTTTTTATTTAAAAATCATTTTTCCATGACAGTAAAGAAATAATCAACATGGCAATAAAAACTTTCATCTACTGGGAGCTTATTGTATGCTGGGTACTAAGCACTTTCCCATATGTTATCTAATTTAATTCTCATAAAGCTTTATTGAATAAACAGTGATGATATCCACTTTTATAGATGAGATAACTGAGACTCAAAGAGATTAAGTGAATTGCCCAAGGTTTAAAGACAGAAAGTGGCATTAGGGGAAAAAATCTTAAACTGGCATTAGGGGAAAAAAATCTTAAACTGGTGATCAGAAGGCCTGCCCCTGAAATACCAGAGGCAGGAGTCACTAGATCACTGACATGGAAAGGAACAGGTAGTTACCTATTCAGTAACTATTTTGGTTAATAGCAAACAGTCATAAAATTTCTCTGTTGTCCATATAAATGTTTTCTTAAAAATTGTATTTTATAAAGTATATTCATCATCTCTGAACTTCTACTGGTATCTGAAAGTCTATAAAGAATTTTTAGACCAGATCTAAATATTTTTAAAATTGTTCTCTTTGTGAGATTTAATATTCCATATAAAATTCTTCCTGATGAACTCAAGTTTCAAAGGATTTAGATATTGTTTGACTAGGCACATCGTGAAATGAGGAATATAATCCATTAGTTGAGACTGTTATAGAGACAATATTAACAGTAGCTATCTCTTTCTATAGAAGTATTTGAGGAAATTACTATCCCCACACTGTCAACAGTATATGATATATACTTTGAATAAATTGATTACAGATTTTTAGCAGACTCCATGGACAAGTAGTTTGCTTCTTCATTTTTATTGAATCAATTTATAGTCAAATTGATTCAATAAAAAATTAAAGGAAGCGAGTTAGTGCAAGCGCAATTTTATCTAAAACTATGCCTTTCTCCATGGAAAGCTAGCACAATTTCCTTTTTCATCACCAAAAAAGATACTTTTCAATAGAAACTCTTTGTATAGGTATCTATACTTGCCATTTTCCCGCCTGGTATTCTGATTTTCTTTAAAAACCAGATTAAAAAATTTTTTGCGTACATATCTATAGAATTTCCCATATATAAGAAAGAAATCTTCAGAAAAAATAATTAGGTAAATCTCATGCATATGAGTTAAGAACACGTTAACAAAGTGTTCAGCATCTCTATCAAGGCAGCCAGGATGAATTTGAGGGTGATGTACCTGGGGAACTTAACAGTACAAAAATTTTAAAAATTAATGGCAAATGAGAGACAGAAAAGGCGTTCTTGCAGTAAAATGAATTTTGAATAATTTTCTATTACTGACAGAAGCTTTTATTGCTTATCAGTATGATTCAGGACGTTGAGATTCAGATGACTAATCTAATGCAAAATTCTTATAAAATGTTTATGAAAGTTTCAGCTCCCTTAAATTCCTTCTGGGCCATGTTTGGTTTAATAAAAAGTTTTAAATGTGACAAAATAATCCAGTATTTCAAGTGAGTAATGAAAGATGTCTGCTTTAATGAATACCTGCTGTGCTATGAGTTTATTTTTGTGTTAAAAAAGATGCCTGAAATTATGGCAGATATTTGAAAGTGTTTCTCTGAAGGGCGAGAACATGAAAGTTCAATCTGAATCCTCTAATAAAGAAAAAAGAAAAATTTTTATTGAATAGAAACTAAGAGGAACAAATAATTGGAGCAATTTTAAAATAAATTTCAACTATGGACATAGCATGACAATATCGACCCAAATCATATTTCAGTATTAACTTCCTCGAGCAAAATGTAGACCTTGTAATTTTATTACTTGAAAGCTCAGGGCAACTTTCTAAGAACATTAATTTACAATTAAAATGAAACGGACTAGCAAGTCATTTTTTAAAAAATCGGATAGTGTAGGCAAATAATCTGGATAATTTTGATACCTTGTATCAGCAATTCTTTTGCACTAAATTTCAGTAGAGTATATGGGAATGGAAAGACTGAGAAACAGAAGTTGTTCTTGATGAGAAAACTTGAATCTGACTTATAGGCTTCTTTCAGGAATAACTTCTAAAATGCTAACCTACTTTAAAATATTTGTATACTCTGCATGAAATTTACATTTTATGATTTATACATAGTTAATAATATAACAGGTATCTAGTCTATAATAACTTAAAACCATTGCTAAAGTTTATTCTCCATGAGATTTAAAACCATTGTTAACAATTACTAGGTATTACACTCTGGCTGAATTGACTTTGACTTGACATTAAGAGGATGTTATCTTGCACCAGAAATCTCTATCTGTAAATGTCTTAAGTCTCTGAGAAACAGCCTTGATTCTGCTTTTAGCCAGTAAAGAAAATAGCTGAGTCAGCAGTTTGCATAGTAAAATTTGTGATTATATAATTCCTTTTCATGGTCCAAAAGTGAAAAATGTAAAGCTGTTAGAAACATAGAGGTCTGAAAGAGGAATGTCTAAAATAACTAGACATTGTCAAATTCAGAGTTCTATTTGGGTAGTCATAGTACATAGAGAAAAATGCTTCTAGCCAGACCTACCACTATCATTTGACCTTCACAAGTCATACTTTTTAACAGTGGATGCAATTTTCTGAGACTGCACTTTTGACCTTGAAGATATTGAGTTATATCTTCTCAATGTTTTATTTCTCTTAGCAAACTTATAATATTTCTGGTCCCCAAACTGACTTCGTCTAAAATTCTTATTATCATATGTTTAAACTGTTAAATTCTGTAATTCTTATTTTAAATATTCAGCATACAAGGGCAAAGAGAGAAGCTCCAGGTCCTTTGGAACTATCTTTTTCTTATTGCATAAGTCTCTTAGCTTTCTTAATGCGGGATGTCCCTCATCTGAAGCTGGAGCTGAGGAAATAGCTGCATTGTACTGCAGCCTCAAATCTTGCTACAGCTCCCAGGCTTAGGATTCAGCTGAGCTGAAAAGAAACATGCAGGGAAAACATTGCTCTGTGGAAACTAAAGCTTTACCGAAGGAGATTTTAATAGGGTAAGTTCTTTTTCCTGAAACTTAGCTTGTCTGACTTATTTTCATGTTCTTTTTCTTGATGACTCTAACAGAATGACCTTACATGTAAGTTTTACTTCCTATTTCTCCCTGCTTTTGCCTGGTCTTTAAATGAACTTTCTACCCTGCATTCTACTTAGAAGATAGCAACTGAAAAGCCTTGAACAATTGCATCAACTCCCTGCAGTTGGATATTCTTAAGCCAATCCACTTTAATTGTCCCTGATTCTTAGCTCTACTGTAATGCAATAGCATTCAAAAGCCAGGGAGCATGTTCACCAATGAGCAGAAAGGAAAAGAAAAAGTCAATGCAGCAGAACTAAAATTGAGAAGCACTAGCATAAATGTTAAGAAATCACTTAACATTGCTAAGTAACTTGAAATGGATTTAACTTTCATAAGAGAAGCTGCGTTTTCTTACCTTGGATATGAATAACTCTGTCATGATCTACAGTATAGTTGTTTGAATGATGATCAGCCCAACAGATTGAAATCAGCACCAGAAGAAGTAGAATCTTCATCTTTGTAGCCCAAATAATCTTCTTCACTGTGAGAGCATCACATACAAAGAGGCTTGTGAGATTTGGAACCCTTTGGAGTGTTGCACTGCACAACTTTTACTGCCTTATCATCCTAGAATGGGTCTGTAAAAATATTTAACCCGATCTGCTCAGAAAGTTACTGTAGCTGTCTTTGGGAGCTGAAGACTGCAGCTCTGAACAATTCCAGTTTCCCTTATGTAGTCAGAGTCCAAACAGTGTTTAACTCTATCTTTACAGAGTTGTAAATCTTAAAATTTATTTAGAACAGTATAGTTTTGATATAGAGAGTTACAGCAAATTAAAAGAGATATGACAAAGATATAAACAGACTTAAAAAAACATTTAAACCTTTGAATTTGAAGTACAAGTTAATAAAACAATTTGATATAGCTACCTATGAATATTTATCACCCAGTTTAATTTGTAAGTGAATATTAAGCCAGGGCAAATAAAGAATATTTGCATGAAACTTGACATCATCATTCATTTTACATATGGCTTTCTAAGCAGGTTAGATTTGCTTGTTCTAAAAAGAAAAGAGGACACACACAAAAAATGCCTGATTAAATAGAAGCAGCACATTTGTTACAGACTCACCATCTTAAACACTGCTTGGGTCTATGGTGAATAATTGAAAATTAGAGACAAACGAGGTTAGAATTGTGCATGCTATCACTGCAGTCATCCTGATTGATTTTTCATTCATTTCTACCTGAAATGCTGACGCATCAACTTGGAGTGCCAGGTAGGGTCTCTGCAGTCAGCACAGCCTTGGCTGCAGGGAACATCCCTGCCAACCTCGCAGGGCAATTAGGCAAATGAAGAGCTGAAACAGACAGCCAGGGACAGCTCTGGTCCTAAGTGACAGCAGCAGAGCCATTAAAAAGGGACACAATCCCCGCAAAACTTTGTCATTGTAAGGACCAATAAGTGATTCCAAATAATACACAGCAGATGACCTTTGCAGTATTTGCCAGGCAAGAATTTCAGTGTAGCTCCTCTGTTTTAAATGTGGAAGCTGAGGCAGATATTAAGACGGGCTTTCTTTTCCTCTCATGCACACAGAAGCCTTAACAATACTTGGCTATTTTTAAAACTGAAATTGCACAGTACTGGCTTCTCACACTAATTTGTTTTTTCCAGGAAAGCCTGACTCCCTGGAATACTTATTAAAGAGCTCCGAGTCTGTTCCTGGAGGTCTTTGCAGGCCAGCCTCTTCTCCAGAGCCTAATGCCCTAATCACAGACGTCTCCAGGTCCCTCTTGGGACCTCAGTACCTCCCTGTTTCCTCCTCTCAGAATCATTGTGATGCTCTGACTTTTCACAGAGATATTCTCATTCTTATGTTTGTCTGTTTTTTTTAAGTTTTATATAATATTAGGTTTTAGTTTTAGGTGAACAGTCTTTCTCAAACTTCTTTTTTTGTGTAGGGTGAGACATATGAGTTGAGGTTTAATTTTTTCATATGTATATTCAGTTATACAAAATTATATTCAGAACCGTTAGTTGAAAATTGTTGAATTTTTATTGAATTGCTCTGCTGAATCTTTTGGATTGCTGTACCAAAAATCAATTGGGAGAACGTTGAATCAGACTTTACTTCCCCACCCATTTGAGACTGAGGGATAATGGAGATTCTACCCAGTTATTCATCAACTAAGTAGAAGGAGGCGTGGGGGCAGGGCTATTTGGCATTTTGCTTCCCCTCTCTTCTTCTAATATCAAAGGGTAAGGAGTTGAATATACATGACCCTAGTGCTATACCGCAAATCGAAGACTGACTAGTAATTGAAGAAGATAAGAAATAGAACCATAGTCTCTCAACACAATATCCAAAATATCCAAAAGACAGTAATTAAAAATCACATACCAATATCCAGGAGGTTATTTAATTGTTGTGATTTAGATAAGATTTCAAAGCAACCATCATTAAAATGCTTTAATAACCAATTACAAATTCTTTTCAAATACATTAAAAGGTAGAAAATCTTTGCAAAGTAATAGTGTCTGTAAAAAATAAGCAATATAAATTGCATGGATAAAAAGTATAAATACCAAAATGTTAAGACTTGATAAATAATGGAATATGGATGATAGAGAATAGAATCAGTGAACTTGAGCTTAGAACACAGAATTTACCCAATTTGAACAACAGAGAGAAAATAGTCTCAGGAAACTTTGGAACAATAACAGAAATCTTAATGTGTGTGTCACTGGAGTCCCAGAAGGAGAAGAAAGAGAGTTGAACTGAAAAATTATTCAAAGAAATACAGCTGAAACCCTTCCAAATTTGGCAAAAGATATAAACCTACAGATTCAAGAAACCAAGCTAATTTCAAATAAGATAAATTCACATAATTCATACCAAGATACATCTTTATTAAATTTTAGAGAGATAAAGACAAAGATAAAAACCAGCTTGAAAAAACCCACTGTATCTATATACTGGGCTTAGTTGTTCAGTCATGTCTGTCTCTTTGTGAACCCATGGACTGTAGCCTGCCAGGCTCCTCTGTCCAAGGGATTTTTCACACAAGAATACCGGAGTGGGTTGCCATCCCCTCTTCTAGGGGCTCTTCCCAAACCAGGGATGGAACCCAGGTCTCCCACATTGCAGGCAGATTCTTTACCATCTGAGCCACCAGGGAAGTCCTGTAGCTATACGGGAACACCAATTTAAATGAAGACCAGGGGACTTCCTGTTGAAGACAGAGAAGTAGAAGGACATGCGCTCATTGTGTGAGCACCACAATTGCAACTATTTGTTGAAGAACCATCGACAGGAGGATGCTGGAACCCACCAAAAAGATACCCCATGTCCAAAGACAAAGAAGAAGCTGCAGTGAGACAGTAGGAGGGGGGAAATCACAATAAAATCAAATCCCATACCTACTGGGTGGGTGACCCACAGACTGGAGAACAATAATACCAAAGAATTTCTCACACTAATGTGAAAGCTCTGAACCCCACTTCAGGCATCCTATCCTGGGGATCTGACAGAGGGACTGGGAATCCCCAGGGAATCTGGCCTTGAGGGTCTGCAGACTTTGATGATAGACCTTCTAGAGGACTGAGGGAAACACAGATGCCAGTCTTGGAGGACACACACAAAATTTTGCACACATCAAGACCCAGAGGAGAGGAGCAGTGACCCCACAGCAGACTGAACCAAAACTACCTGCTAGTGTTGGAGGGCCTCTTGTGGAGATGTGGATTGACAGGGGCTCACCACAGGGACTGGGGCACTGGAAGGTCCCATTTGGTATAAATTCTCTTGGGGCTAACCCTACCACAGAGGCCATAGACCCAAGGGCTTGGTCACCTTAGGCCAAACAACTACCAAGGAGGGAGTGTAATCCCACCCATCAACAGATAATTAGATTAAGGCATTACTGAGCAAGGCCCTGCCCACCAGAGCAAGACACATCACCAGTCCCTCCCATCAAGAAGCTTGCACAAGCCTCTTCGCCTCATCCACCAGATGACAGACAGAAGAAGCAAGAAGAAGCACAGTCTTACAGTGGCTAAAACAAAAAACGTACTACAGAAAGTTAATCACAATGAAAATGCAGAAAGTTATGTCCCACATGAAAGGACAAGATAAAATCTCAGAAAAAACAACTAAATGAAGTGGAGATATGCAACATTTCAGAAAAAGAATTCAGAATAATGATAGTGAAGATGATCAAGTATCTTGGGAAAAGGGAAAGAGAATGGAGGTGAAGATTAAGAAGACACAAGAAATGTTTACCAAAGACCTAAAGAACTAAAGAACAAACAAATAGAGATGAGTAATATACCAAAAGGAATCCATGGCAGAATAACTGAGGCAGAATGGATAAGTGACCTGGAAGACAGATGGTGGAAATCACTGCCATAGAACAGAATATAGAACAAAGAATGAAAAGAAATGAAGACAGCCTAAGAGATCTCTGGGGCAACAATAAACACACCAAGATTCACATTATAGGGGGTCCCAGAAGGAGAAGTGAGAGAGAGAGAGAGGATCTGAGAAATTATTTGAAGAGATACTAGTTGAAAACTTCTTGAAAACTTCCTGAATATGGGAAATGAAATAGTCAACCAAATCCAGGAAGAACAGAGAGTCCCAGGTAGGATAAACCCAAGGAAGAATACACTGACAAAAATTAAAGACAGATATAAAATATTAAAAGTAACAAGGGAAAAATGACAAATAACATAAAGGGAGCTCCCATCAGCCTATCAGCTGATTTCTCAACAGAAACGCTACAAGCCAGAGGGGAATGGCATGATATATTTAGTGATGAAAGTGAAGAACCTACAAACATAAATATTCTATCCAGCAAGATGTGCCTTCAGATTTGATGGAGAAGTAAAAAGCTTTCCAGACAAGCAAAAATTAAGAGAATTCAGCACCATCAAACCAGCTTTACAACAAATGCTAAAGGAACTTCTTTAGGCAGGAAACACAAGAGAAGGAAAAGACCTACAGAAAATAAACCAGAACAATTAAGAAAATGGTAATAAGATCATACATAACAATAATTATTTTAAACACAAATGGATTAAATGCACCAACCAAAAGATATAGACTGACTGGATAGATGAAAACATGTGCTTGTATGCACTTCCACTTAACACATCACTCTACTTGACTCCCCCAAATTGCATGCAATTATTTTATATTATTAAGTTAATCATGTTCTCATTATGGCTTGCAATTGTAATTACCTTTTATTTTTTGTCTGGCTATTGATTGTGAAAACTATTACTATTACTATTGTGATTATGTAACTGTTACTCACTTAACACCATTGTATTGTGATTGGTCAACAGAAAAATAATAGGACTCTTTATCACCAAAGCTAGGATCTAATAGAAAACGCCTGTAATCCCTTTTTAAAATCTAGATGCTTATCAGAATTATCTTGAAATATTTTGAAACATACAAATGTTCAGGTATTGCCTTATTTCTCCAGAGCTCCAGATATGTTTCTAATGAGCAGTCATGTTTAAAAACAACTGGACTACTTGATGATCTTTTACTTTTATCTAGTTTGTTTCACTTTTTCTATTCCATATTGAGTGCTCCCTTTTCCTTTAGTTTATGTTTTCCACTTTATCCATCTCTCTCTCTCTCTCTTTTTTTTTTATGTTCTTCCTCAAGCCTTTATCAAATGTAATAGAAAAGCTTTTGTATACATGAAAGTGAAAGTGTGAGTTACTCAGGTGTGTCCAGCTTGACCCCATGGACTGTAGTCCACCAGGCTCCTCTGTCCATGAGGATTCTCCAGGCAAGAACACTGGAGTGGGTTGCCATTTCCTTCTAGGGGATCTTCCCAACCTACGGATCGAATCTGGGTCTCCTGGATTACAGGCAGATTCTTTACCATGTGAGCCACCAGGGAAGCCCAACTGAATGATAAAAAGACAGCAAGCCAAAACAAATGGCCAAAATATTTGAAAAGACACTCAAAAAAAAAAAGTTTAGATGGCAAATAAATACATAAAAAGATTACTAGCATTATTAACTATTAAAGAAGTATAAATTAAAGCTACAATGAAATACCATTAGACACTCTCTAGAATGGCTGTAATCAAAAAGATTGATAATGCCAAAGGTTGACAAGAATGTTGAACAACTTTTGCTGGAAATACAAAATGATAGAGCTACTTTACAGATCAGTTTGGCAGTTTCTTGTGCAGTTAAATACACATTTATTGTATCCAGGAATCCCATGCCTAGATATTTGCCCCTAGAGCAATTAAAATACAGCTCCATCTAAACACTTGAACAAAAATGTTTGAGACCATTTTATTCATCAAAATCTAAAATTTTTAATTTACATCCCTAATATTTGTCAGTTGGCAAGTGGAAGAACAAACTTCCATTTGGAATATGGTAGTACTCCATACGATAGAATATTACTGAGCAACTGTGATAGCTGTATGTGCCACCTTGGCCATGCTGAACTAAAGTTTCCAGAATTCCTTTTTCACCTATGTTTCTGGTTAGCATGTGCTACTTTAAATGTTCTTGTTTTCTATTTGTATATTCTCTTGGATAAAGTATCTTTTTAAGCCTTTTGCTCATTTATTACTTGGCATTTGTTAATTGGGTTGTTTATTTCCTCTCTGTTGAGATATGCAGGTTCTTTATATATATATATATTTATTTATTTTACTTTTATATATATATATAATATATATATTTTTATATATATTTGTCTTTAATTCTTTTAGCGGTATTTCATTGCATATTCACAGTAGTGAAGTCACTGAAAAAATAATTATGATGAAATTCAATTTGGCAATCATTTTTTCTATTTGATGGACTGTTCTTTTAAAATTGTGTGAACTTTAAGTCTAAATCCAAGTAATGAGATTTCCTCCTTTTTTAAAGCTTTATTATAGTTTTATGTTTTGAATTTAGTTCTAAGGTTCATTTTGAATTTTTTGGGTGTGTAAGGAATGAAGTTTGAGTCAAAATTATTATTATTTTTTGCATATCAAATTATCCCATGTTATAAAGACAATTTATTCTGTATGGAATTGCCTTTGCAACTTTGTCAAAAATCAATTAGCAAATTCATTTTGAATTGTACACTTTAAAACTGTAAATATGATTAACTTTATGTATATTTTCCCACAATAAATAATAAAATATTTTTTTATTCTCATTTGTTCATATTTATGAGAACCTATATTTATGGATTCTATGTTTAATGAAACATCTAAACTGTTTCATTGATAACAGTATCTGCTCATTCACCAGTACCATGCAGTTTTGAGTATTTAGCTTTTTATAAGTATTCAAATTGGGTAATATGAGTCATTTAATGTCATTTTTCTTTTATATAAAAGAAATTCACACTTCTTTAATAGTTAATAATGTTGGTGATATTTTTCCTGTCCTTACTTGCCCTCTGAACTGTTTTTCTGAGGACCCCTTCAAGTATTTTGGTTACTCTACATTTTTTACCTTTCCCTATAAATGTTTGAATCAACTTGTCTAGTACCTATCTACAACAATTCCTGATGGGATTTTTCTTCAATCAGTAAATTAGTTTCAGGAAAACTGACATCTTAACTATTTTTTTTCCAGCTTTGTTGAAGTAATTGACAGTGTAAGATCATTTTAACTATTTTGAGTATGTCGATCCAACACAAGGTGTACCTTCTGATATACTTAGATAATCTTTGAAGTGTTTCATCAGTAATTTGTAGTATTATGCATATTATTATGCACACAAATTATCATGCAATAATTTGTAGTATTATGCATACATGTTTTGTTAGATTTATATATAAAAATTTCAAGTTTGAGGGTTATTGTAAACTACATTATTTTTCAAAATTTCATTTTCCAGTTATACATTGTTCGTACATAGAAACAAGACTGATATTTTTGCGTTGACCTTATGCCCTGCTACCTTCCAAAACATTAATTAGTTCTAGAAACTTTTTGGTAGATTCTATGAACATTTCTTCTAGGCAATCATGTAATCTGTTAATAAGGACAGTAATGTTTCTTTGTTTCTGATCTATATGCTTCCTATTTCTTTTCTCTACCTTACTGCACTGACTGTGCCTTATAGTTTAATGCTGACTAGTAGTGATGAGGGTAGACGATATTTGTAGTGTTATGTATATGTATGTTTAATACATATGTGTATAATACATATACATAATATATATATGATTGGACCCATATCTCTTGCATCTCCTCTATTGGCAGGCAGGTTCTTTACTGCTACTACCCCCTGGAAAGCCCTCAGTTTCTTACTTTTAAGTGATATTTGTGGTAGGCTTTTGTAGATATTGTTTAATATGTGGAGGAAGTATCTTACATTCCCAGTTTGATGAGTTTTTATAATGAAAGAATAGATGCTGAATTTTGTAAAGCTCTTTTCCTGCATCAATTGACATTATCATGTGATTTTTCTTTATTATGTTAATATGATAGATTACATTGACTGACTGAAATATTGAACAAACTTTCCATTCCTGGAATAAACATCATTCAGTTATATTGTGTTATTTTTTCTATATGTAATTCTATTAGATTTGCTAGTATAATATTGAAGATTTCTTTCATCTGTATTTAAGAGAAATGCTTCTCTATAGTTTACTTATATGCCTTGGCAGAAGTTATCAATAGTTTTTATTATTATAATACTATCATTAATGTTTTCAAAGAACATCCTTGGGCCACTGATTTTCTTTTTTATCTCTTTCCAGTTTTATTGAATAGATTTGGTTTTTATTATTTCCTTTCTTCTACTTAATCTGGGTTATTTTGTATACATTAGTTTTTAAGGTGAAAAAATAAGATTATTCAATAAACACCTTTATTCTTTTTTAATAGCATTTATAAGTATAAATTTACCTTAAGCACTGCTTTAGTTATATCCCACAAATTTTTATTTGGACTTTTACACACATTCAGTTCCAAATGTTTTTTAATTTACCTGTGGCTTTTTTTAAAATTCATGTGTCATTTAGATATGTTGTTTAATTTTTAAGTATTTGGAGATTTTCTTGTTATCTTTTTTGTTATTAAGTTCTTATTGAATTCCATTACATTCAGAGAACATTTTGCATGATTTCAGTTAATTTAAATTTTTTTAGTATTTGGCTTATGATAATAGTAGCTTTGTTTTAAGATACAATTTTCTTTTTTTCTCTCTCTTTCTCTCTCTATTTCAGGGAATAATACATAGGATTTGAAAATAACCTATATTCATTTTTTTGATTTGGGATGTTTTCAAAATGCCATGTGTGTTGCTTGCTGGTGTTATTTAAATCTGTATCTATATCCTACTGACTTTCTATTGATTACTGAGAAAGGAATTTTGAAACTATAATTTATAAACTATAATCTATAAACCAGCTATAATTGTTGGTTTATTTAAATCTGCTTTTAGTTCTATCGGTTTTTGTTTCTTCTAGCTTGAAATTCTATTGGTATTTGCTATATGCAAACATTTATGATTGTTGTGTCTTTTTACTGACTGAACTTTGGATTGTATGTACAGTTGACCCTTGAACAACAGGGATTTGAACTGGGTGGGTCAACTTGTATGCATCATTTTCAATAAATTGCTGTTCTTTTTTTTTAACTTTACAGTACTGTATTGGATTTGGCATACAATTGCTAAGTTGTGTCAGACCCTTTTGTGACCCCACTGACTATAGCTTGCCAGGCTCCTCTGTCTATGGGATTTCCCAGGCAAGAATACTGGAGCAAGTTGCCATTTCCTTCTCCCAGGGATCTTCCTGACCCAAGGATTGAACCTGTGTCTCCTGCATTGGCAAGTGGATTCTTTCCCTCGAGCCAACAGGGAAGCCCTTTCAATAAATACATATTCCATAATCCACATTTGGATAAATCTGGATGTGAAACTGCAGCTATGGAAGACCAACTATAAAGTTCTATGTGGAGTTTTGCTTATGCAGGAGTTGGTGTCCCTAATGCCCATGCTGTTCAAGAGTAACTATAATTTCCTTCTTTACCTCTGGTAATTTTACTTGATTTGATATAAACATTTTTTAACAAAATATCTCTATTCCAAATTCCTATAGATTCGTGCATGGGATATTGATTTGCCTCCTATTCCTTGAAAATATTTTATTGTGTTAAAATATACATAAAATTTACTATCTTAACCAGTTTAAAATGTACAATTCAGTGGTATTAAGTACATTCACAATGTTGTGCAGCTATCATCACCATCTAACAGTAAAACATTTTCATAATCCCAAATAGGATCTCGGCACCCCTTAAATAATAACTCTCCATTCTCTCACGCTACAGGCCTGTTTTACTTTCTGTCTCTAAGAATTTTCATACTCTAGTGTACCCCATATATGTGGAATTATACAGTGTTTGTTTTGTGTGTGTCTGGCTTCATTTCACTTAGTTCTCAAGAATCATCCAAGTTGGAGCATGTATCAGAATTTCATCCCTTTTACCCATTCCATTCCATTATATGTATATTCTGCATTTTGTTTAACCACTTACCAATTGTGGATATTTAGGTTGTTTTCAATGTTTGGTCTATTGTGAATAATGTAGCTATGAACATAGGGCATTCAGGTATCTGTTTCAATAAAACTTTTAGGTATATAACAAGGAGTGAAATTGCTGTATCATATAGTCATTCTTCTATGTATTGCTTTACAAGGATCCACTAAACTGTTTTGTACAGTGGCTGAATCATTTTATAACCTATCAAGAAAGCACAAGATTTCAAATTTCCCCAACATCCACACCAATATTTATTTCACCCTTTTAAAATAATGGCCACCCTAATGAATGTGAAGTGGTATCTCATTGTGATTCTAATTTTAATTTACCTAATGGCTAATGAAGTTGAGATATTTCCATATGCTCACTGGTTATTTGCATATGCTCCTTGGGGAAATGTCTACCCAAGTGTCCTTATGCATTTTTAAAAGTTAAATATTTTATTTTTTTAGTGGTTGCTGAGTTATAGGAGTTCTTTATATATTCTGGATATGAATCTCTTATCAAATATATGCTTTCCAAATATTTTCTCTCACTCTGAGGATTGCCTTTTTACTCTCTTGATAATGTCATTTAATGAACAAAAGTTTTAAATTTTAATGAAGTTCAATTTATCTACTTCCCTTTCGGTCAGTGTCATATTCAAATCATAGGCAAATCAACTGTCATGAATATTTTCCTCAAATTTTTCTTTAAAAAGTTGTTACAGTTTCAGTTTTATTGAAATTTTATTCAAAATTATTGAAATTTAGTCAATTTTATGTATGGTAGAAGGTAAGGGATTTCTATTTTTACATATGGATATAGTTTTCCCAGCACCCTTTGTTAGAAAGACAACTCTTCCCATATTAATTGTCTTGATGCCCTTGTCAAAAATCTACTCACCATACATGCAATATTTTATTTTTTGACTCTCTATTTGGTTTCACTTATCTATATATCTATTTTCCCTGCTAGAATCACGGTGTTATGGTAGCTTTGTAGCAAATTCTGAAATTTAGAAGTCTTAATTCTCCCACTTTATCTTTTTCAAGATAGTTTTGGATATTTGGGTTCCCTTGAAATTACATATGTACTTAAAGATAGATTTCTCTATACCTTCCCTGGTGGCTCAGATGTCAAAGTGTCTGCCTGCAATGTGGGAGAGCCAGGTTCAATCCCTGGGTTGGGAAGATCCCCTGGAGAAGGAAACAGCAACCCACTCCAGTACTCTTGACTGAAAAATCTTGTGGACAGAGGAGCCTGGTAGGCTACAGTCCATGGGTTTGCAAAGAGTGGGACATGACTGAGTGACTTCACTTTCCTTTTCACTGTTTATGCAAAAGAAAAAAAAATCACTGCTGATATTTTGATAGGAATTATATTGAATCTTCAAATAATTTGGGGTAATATTGTCATCTTAACAATCTAAAGTCTTCCAATCCATAAATGTATGACTTTAAAAATTTATTTTTATGTCTTCATTAGTATGTTGCAGGAATGTTTCATAGTTTGCAGTATACAAATCTTTTCTACCCTGGTTAAATTTATTCTTAAGTTCCTTATTCTTTTTGATGCTGCTTTTATGAAGTTGTCTTCTAATTTCCTTTTTGGATTGCTCACTATTAATGTATAGAAATGCAACTGAAATTGCATGCTAATTTTATATTTCCAACTTTCCCGAATTTGCTTACTACCTCTAACATTTTTAGTGCTTCTACATATAAAAACATGTCATCTGTGAACAGAAATGATTTTACATCTTCTTTTCTAATTGGGATGCCTTTTATTTCTGTTATTTTTCCAATTGTTCTGGATAGAACTTCCAATAGAATTTTGAATTCAACCGAAACTATATTTTACATTAATTATAATAGTTAAAATGAATATGTCAAGCTTTAACTGTACATGTTTCCATTTAATTATCATTGTTGCTACTGTTAAGTCACTTCAGTCATGTCCGACTCTGTGCGAACCCATAGACGGCAGCCCACTAAGCTTCCCTGTCCCTGGGATTCTCCAGGCAAGAACACCAGAGTGGGTTGCCATTGCCTAGGTATTATCATCACCATTTTAGAGATAAGAAGAATGAGGCAGAAGCTAAATAAATAACATGAGATAACACTTTTAGACAGTGACAGACCAACCTGGAGTTTGAATCAAGTGAGTGACCTCCAAAATGATATACTTTTCTGTACACTTCGTCTTTATGTCAGTTACACAAAGCAATACCATTAGTGCACTTTCCAAATAATGTATTTCTCAGTTGATATCTCATTTGTGCATTTAGTTATCCTTTTTGCCTATTGATTTCTTTCAAAGGAAGGAAACTTAACAAAAATTTACATTCTGTGGATATTTGGAAGTTTAAATATTTGCTTGGATACAAAGGCTGAGTGCAAAATCTTTAATTAGAGCAGATAAATTCTACATTCTTCTAAAATTGTGATAAAATTTGTCAGATCAACTCATGGATGACTTTTGGAATCTGCATCATAAATGGAAATTCAGTAACAGAAATCCAAAAGATCCTTCAAGCTAAATTTATTTCTTATCTGAATCACTAATTAAAACCAGACAGAGTGCTTATATTTGTGTGATGATGCATGAATAATAAAGATAAGTAATTTTGTATTTGTCTTTTAAGAACAAATACATCAATATAGGCAAAAGCATAGATTAGCCTTTTTCTTGGCATGTTCCCAAAATGATCCTATTTATATGAAAGAACTGTAATTTCACAAAATGTACAGAGCATAGGTCTGGCAAGAAGATCAACCCTATACTCTAGTGTATGTCAGTGACTCAAAATTCCTTATTGTTTTCATAGTTTTGTAATCACTCTTTTACTGAACATTCTTTTCTGAAATACTCTCTTTTTAAAAATTCTTTTTCAGTACTCTCAAGAAATTATCATCAGGAATAAGAAGCTTGCTTCTGGAAGAACTATAAACTAGTGTAAGAGTTGGCTGATGAGAAAGCCTAAGGCAGAGGTCTTAGTATTGCTTATCTCAGGGTTTCTTAAAGGTTCAAAAAGATAAACAATTCTAGTTACAAGATTCACTATACATTTCTCATTATCATATATATATACCTATGTATTTCTGATTACATATACACACATATATAATCTTTATAATATAGATTAAGAATATAGTATGCTTCCTTATATACTCTATGTAGAGACAGACTTTATAATTAGGTTTCCTGTTAAGCACTCAGTGACAAAAATTTGTTTAAGACATGGAGCCTTCCACCTGTATTTTAAGAGCAGAAGAAATATACTAGAGCTAACTTTGTAACATAAAGGCTATCAAATTCTTTACAAAGAAAAAATTAAACACTTTTGTCCTGTGTCATGATTCAGCTACACAGTAATAAAGCAACTAGTATAATAAAGTCATCAATAAGGAGAATGAAGAAGTGACACAAAGCCAGCAGTGCTAAAGAATGTTCAAACTACTGGATAATTGCACTCACTTCCCATGCTAGTCAGGTTATGCTCAAAATCCTTCAAGCTAGGCATCAGCAGTACTTGAATTAAGAACTTCCTGATGCACAAGCTGGGTTTAGAAAAGGCAGGGAAACCAGAGACAAAATTGCCAATATTCCTTGTATCATAAAGAAAGTAAGGGAATTCCAGAAAAATATCTACTTCTCTTCCATTGACTACACAAAAGCCTTTGACTGTGTGGATCACAACAAACTGGAAAATTCCTGAAGAGATGGGAATGCCAGTCTTACCTGCCTCCTGAGAAAACTGTATGCGGGTCAAGAAGCAACAGTTAGAACGTAACATGGAACAACTGACTGGTTCAAAATTGGGAAAGGAGTATGACAAGACTGTATATTGTTACCCTGTTTATTTAACTTTTGTGCAGAGTACATCATGCGAGATACTGGGCTGGATGAGTTACAAGCTGGAATCAAGTTTTCTGGGAGAAATACCAACAACCTGATTTGCAGATGTTACCACTCTAATGGCAGAAAGTGAAGAGGAACTAATGAGTCTCTTGATGAAAATGAAAGAAAGAGACTGAAAAAGCTAGCTTAAAACTCAACATTAAANAAGATGTGTATAAGAGACAGGAGAAATACCAACAACCTGATTTGCAGATGTTACCACTCTAATGGCAGAAAGTGAAGAGGAACTAATGAGTCTCTTGATGAAAATGAAAGAAAGAGACTGAAAAAGCTAGCTTAAAACTCAACATTAAAGAAATAAGACCATGGCATCCGGTCCCATCACTTCATGGCAAACAGAAGGGGAAAAAGTGGAAACAGTGACAGATTTTCTTTCCTTGGGCTCCAAAATCACTGTGGATGGTGACTGCAGCCATGAAATTAAAAGACACTTGCTTCTTGGAAGGAAGACTGACAAACCTAGACAGCATATTAAAAAGCAAAGACATCACTTTGCCAGGAAAGGTCCATATAGTCAGAGCTATGGTCTTTCCAGTAGTCGGCTATGGTTGTGAGAGTTGGACCATAAAGAAGGCTGAGTACTGAAGAATTGATGCTTTCAAATTGGTGCTGGAGAATACTCTTGAGAGTCCCTTGGACAGCAGGAGATCCTAACATTCAGTACTAGAGGAAACTGACCCTGAATACTCATGGAAAGGATGGATGATGCTGAATCTCCAGTACTTTGGCCATCTGATGATAAAAGCCAACTCACTAGAAAAGATACTAATGCTGGGAAAGACTGAAGGCAAAGGAGAAGAGGGCAGCAGAGGATAAGATAATTGGATAGCATCACCAATTCAAAGGACACGAACTTGGGTGAACTCTAGGAGATGGTGAGGGACAGAAAAGTCTGGTGTGCTGCAGTCCATGGGGTTGCAAAGAGTTGGACACAACTTAGTGACTCAACAACAAAGCCAGATAGTTAACACAGAGAATTAGGAAAGGCATTGAAAAAAAGAGACATAACTTGTGAGATATATATTAAAAATAAAGTTCACCAAATAAGAATAAATTTATATATTAATGAATGAGTAAGGAATATTAACATTGCACCTAACATTGAAAATATGGGGGTTTAAATAATACTAGGGTCATAGAAATTTTGATCTTTTGAGCAAAAGTAAATTATGTAAAACTTTTAGAAAGAACATATCCATCTAATCAATCTCACCAAACACTTATTTGGAAGTTTGCAAGTTTAGACCATGAGATGGAGAGGTGGTGGGATCTTAAAATAGAAGCTTCCAGTACAACCCCAAAATCACCTGTAATAAATAAATAGTGATAATATAACTTATACTAATATAAATAATAATGAATACAATGTGACTGAAAGCATTCAAGCAGAATTTAAGAGACTATGTTTGGGGTGTTATAGAGGTGATTGGTTTTTTGTTTTGTTTTGTTTTTTTTTCAAAAAGCCAAAAGATCCCATTTATTCAGGGAACCAAGAAAAACCTGGTGTATCTAGAAAGTGACTTTTGAAAGGGAAAAATTAGAGTAAGTAGATAACTTCTAAGCTTCATCTCTAATCTAAAACATTACTTTTCTACCTATTTTTTTTTGTTTATATTCCTTTTCTTGATCCTATTCCTTTTACTTATAAAATTTCATTTTATTTCCCTTTGTTGTAAAGATTAATTTCAAAATCTATCACTTTCCCTGTATTGACTACTATATGTTATTTATTGTAGCAAAAAGTATGACTTTTGAAACAAAAGAGTGAAACAACATGAAACAGCATTCATCCTTTCAGGAAATAACATCTCACTAAATACGCAGCTTGTGTCAGAAATGACATGCTATTATAATATTTATTTTTCTTATAGAATTAAAGTATGTTCAATATAGAAAATTTAGAAGGTTCATATGAAATGTAAATTATCCTGTGGACCAAGAGAGGGAAACATTTTTTTCTCTCTTCTCTTCCTCCTCTTTCACTTTATGGAACAGAAGATTAACATCATATGCCACTGATTGGAATGCTGCTAGGGTATATTTTCCAATGGTTAGAGACATTACGTTTTAAAAAGTTAAATCCTGGATGAAGGTTTTTCCCTTCTCAAACCTCCAAATAGGAGGTTATTGCGACTGAATCCAGGCCTTTCATTAGACCCAGCCTGCTCCCCTCTCTTTTCTCTGCCACCAGAAACTAAGGTTCAAAGATGAAGGTTGGGCTTGGTAGTATAGGGAAATGGGGGTTGAGTGGGCATTAGATATTAAGAGATTACTTAGATATCTATCCTGGGACACCAGCCTGTTGGGATTTCAAATATACAGACAGATAACAAATTCATTCCTTGGAGGGTTCGTGTAGAAGAATGACTAAAACATAGGATGGAATATTTGGTTACCTGGTCTAACATTACCTATCAGGACTCTAACCTCATTGTGATTCCTAACAATTCCTTCTGCCCAGAGATGATTATCGGAACACTTTAGGGCAAAGCCTTTCTGTCTTCCTTCCCTGTTTTGAATCTAGGAATTTTTTTTTTTTTAATCTTCCAAAGTACAATAAACTGTAATGTTTATAATTTAACAATTACTTTCCATGATATTAAACACATTTATAACTTTAAAAGATTTATTGTGTCTGTACCTAATTACTATACACATAATTGGCAAGAGTGTTTGTACCTACCCAATGGCCATTCTTTCTCCTTTTCTTGATAATTTAACTCTGATTTTTTTTTTTAGGTTGCAATGTATTTAGCCCATAGGAAATGATATAAGAGGGTTCCAAATATTAAATAAATCATGGAAAAATCTCTTTTTACCAGGTACTGACTTTCCCAGACTCCTTGCATCTAGTATTTGCTATATGACCCACTTCTGGCAAATAAGAGGTACCAGAAAGCCTATTGAGGTAGGGAGATTTCTGGAAAATCACCCCTCCTCATAATAAATTGGGAGCTTTATTTATAATTTCCTTCTTTTTCTCCAGGTTGTTGCTTGGATCTGCAGCCAAGAGAAATAAGATTTAAGAAATGCTGCTTGATGAGGATGGCAAAGAAGAAGGATAGAAAGAGTATAGTTTCTCATCAGATTGCAGAAAAAAACTTAGGAATAGACTATCTCCACATGATTAATATGATTTTCTGTACCTTACAGCTAAATACAACTTATACTTCCCGTCTTACAAGCAGAGCTTTGATGAACATTTGCATAGTTAACTCTTTATTCACATTCATGATTATGTCTGTATGATAAATTTCTAAAGATAGAATTATTAATTCATAAGAAAGGCAAAACACTAAAGCTTTTGAAATATGTTGCTAAAATTCCTCAAGAAAGAGTACAAACTGTGGATTCAATAAGCACTATAGAAACCCTTTTTTCCTTCCTGGTGGCTCAGACGGTAAAGATTCTGCCTGCAGTGCAGGAGACTTGAGTTCTTTCCCTGGGTCAAGGAGATCCCCTGGAGAAGGGAATGACAACCCACTCCAGTGTTCTTGCCTGGAAAATGCCATGGACAGAGGAGCCTGGTGGGCTACAGTCCATCGGGTCACAAAGATTTGGACAAGACTAAGTGACTCACACTTTCACAAAAACTTTTTTTGATGTAAAACTGTACCAAAATGTCAATTTTCCTTAAGAAGTTCCTATATACCTGAAACTTTCTGAAAAGCCCATTAAAATTCCAAGAGAAAACAGAGGGTCCATAAAGTCTAGAAAATATAATCAAATATATAGAATGTCATAAAGGACATTTTCTATCTGTAAGTTCAGTTCAGTCACTCAGTCGTGTCTGACTGTGGAACTCCATGGACTGAAGCATGCCAGACTTCCCTGTCCATCACCAACTCCTGGAGCCTGCCCAAACTCATGTCCATTGACTTGGTGATGCCATCCAACCATCTGATCCTCTGTCATCCCTTCTCCTCTTGCCTTCAATCTTTTCCAGGATCAGGGTCTTCTCCAGTGAGTCAGTTCTTCTTATCAGGTTGCCAAAGTAAGTGCGTGAATAAATTTTTTAAAATTATCTGTTTCCAGACTTACGTACAACTGGTAAAATTACCACCTGACAAAGCTGTTTCAGTTTCAGAGTTTAAGTACCTTGATTAGCATGTGCAAAAAATCACTCCATTGCACAGCAGAGTTGCATGGCTAATGTGATGTTCCCTGAAGACTGTCTCAGGAGAGCGTAAAGTAAAACTGTCCCTGGAATCCTATTCTCAGATACTTAGGGTTGAGTTTCTAAAATAAAAAGTCCCTACTGGCTCGTCTTCTCAGCCTCCCATCTTTAGTAAAGATCATTCCAAAGAATCATAAATCCAAACATCAGCAAAAGCATACAAATGCAGTGCTATGGTAGGGAAGCATACGGCAGGCTGATTGCTCCAATATAGCTCTAATTAATGACACAGCAGAACCCTATCATCAGATTAGTTAACTGAGAGGTGAAAGAAAGGTTGAAGGTACAGAATGTCCTTTTGAGAAGTTTTATTTGTCAATATCTGTATTATAGCTCCATTCAACAGATCTTTTCTGTGTATACCACTGACAATTTCTAATATCTAAATTCATATGCTAAGATATGTTTAAAGCAAATTTCTGGGCCATAAAATGTTATTTCTCTTGATAAACAATTTATTTCCAGCTTCTTCTGGGTTCAGTTTATAGTAGGAATGCACAACATTTTAAAATATCTATTCACTCTATCAATTGATAACTGCTCTCTAATAAAATGGGTCTATTTACTTCCAGATATATATTCAATTTGAATAACACATACATGGAATGTGAGATCATCAACATGGTCTTTCACTTTGAAATATTTACAAAATAATTGAGAGTACATAAGGAGAATTAACTGTGACATGTATATAGTGAAAATATCAGGTAAAGAATTGAAGTTATGCTCCCACAAGCCACCTTCATTATGAGCTTCTGGCCACCAAAACTCTGAGGCAATACATTTCTGTTGTTCTCAGCCACCCAGCTCTGGATACTTTGTAAAAGCAGCCCTGGGAAAAATTAATATGGCTGTTTTTTCCATAGTATTATCTCTCACCATCTAAAAGTCACCTTATTTGTTTACTTTTTTACATTCTATCTCTTCCACAGAGTATGCTTCATGAGAGCAGAGGCCACAGAAGCTGGATTCATAGTGAAAGTGAAAGTAAAGTCGCTCAGTCATGCCCTACTCATTGCGACCCTATGGACTGTAGCCTGCACCAGGCTACTCCATCTATGGGATTTTCTAGGCAAGAGTACTGGAGTGGGGTGCCATTGCCTTCTCCAGGGGATCTTCCTGACCCAAGGATCGAACCTGGGTCTCCTGCATTCCAGCCAGACGCTTTAACCTCTGAGCCACCAGGGAAGCCCAACAATACTCAACTGCCTAAAGTGAAGTCACTCAGTCATGTCCGACTCTTTGCGACCCCATGAATCGCAGCATGCCAGGCCTCCTTGTTCATCACCATCACCCAGAGTTCACTCAGACTCACGTCCATCGAGTCTGTGATGCCATCCAGCCATCTCATCCTAGGTCGTCCCCTTCTCCTCCCGCCCCCAATCCCTCCCAGCATCAGAATCTTTTCCAATGAGTCAACTCTTCGCATGAGATGGCCAAAGTACTGGAGTTGCAGCTTTAGCATCATTCCTTCCAAAGAAATCCCAGGGTTGATCTCCTTCAGAATGGACTGGTTGGATCTCCTTGCAGTCCAAGGGACTCTCAAGAGTCTTCTCCAACACCACAGTTCAAAAGCATCGATTCTTCGGCGCTCAGCTTTCTTCACAGTCCAACTTTCACATCCATACATGACCACAGGAAAAACCATAGCCTTGACTAGGCGGACCTTAGTCGGCAAAGTAATGTCTCTGCTTTTGAATATACTATCCAGGTTGGTCATAACTTTTCTTCCAAGGAGTAAGCGTCTTTTAATTTCATGGCTGCAGTCACCATCTGCAGTGATTTTGGAGCCCAAAAAAATAAAGTCTGACACTGTTTCCACTGTTTCCCCATCTATTTCCCATGAAGTGATGGGACCGGATGCCATGATCTTCGTTTTCTGAATGTTGAGCTTTAAGCCAACTTTTTCGCTCTCCTCCTTCACTTTCATCAAGAGGCTTTTTAGCTCCTCCTCACTTTCTGCCATAAGGGTGGTGTCATCAGCATATCTGAGGTTATTGATATTTCTCCCGGCAATCTTGATTCCAGCTTGTGTTTCTTCCAGTCCAGCGTTTCTCATGATGTACTCTGCATATAAGTTAAATAAGCAGGGAGACAATATACAGCCTTGACGTACTCCTTTTCCTATTTGGAACCAGTCTGTTGTTCCATGTCCAGTTCTAACTGTTGCTTCCTGACCTGCATACAGATTTCTCAAGAGGCAGGTTAGGTGGTCTGGTATTCCCATCTCTTTCAGAATTTTCCACAGTTTATTGTGATCCACACAGTCAAAGGCTTTGGCATAGTCAATAAAGCAGAAATAGATGTTTTTCTGGAACTCTCTTGCTTTTTCCATGATCCAGCGGATGTTGGCAATTTGATCTCTGGTTCCTCTGCCTGTTCTAAAACCAGCTTGAACATCAGGGAGTTCACGGTTCACATATTGCTGAAGCCTGGCTTGGAGAATTTTGAGCATTACTTTACTAGCGTGTGAGATGAGTGCAATTGTGCGGTAGTTTGAGCATTCTTTGGCATTGCCTTTCTTTGGAATTGGAATGAAAACTGACCTTTTCCAGTCCTGTGGCCACTGCTGAGTTTTCCAAATTTGCTGGCATATTGAGTGCAGCACTTTCACAGCATCATCTTTCAGGATTTGAAACAGCTCAACTGGAATTCCATCACCTCCACTAGCTTTGTTCGTAGTGATGCTTTCTAAGGCCCACTTGACTTCACATTCCAAGATGTCTGGCTCTAGATTAGTGATCACATCATCATGATTATCTGGGTCATGAAGATCTTTTCTGTACAGTTCTTCTGTGTATTCTTGCCACCTCTTCTTAATATCTTCTGCTTCTGTTAGGTCCATACCATTTCTGTCCTTTATCGAGCCCATCTTTGCATGAAATGTTCCCTTGGTATCTCTAATTTTCTTGAAGAGATCTCTAGTCTTTCCCACTCTATTGTTTTCCTCTATTTCTTTGCATTGATCGTTGAAGAAGGCTTTCTTATCTCTTCTTGCTATCCTTTGGAACTCTGCATTCAGATGCTTATATCTTTCCTTTTCTCCTTTGCTTTTCACCTCTCTTCTTTTCACAGCTATTTGCAAGGCCTCCCCAGACAGCCATTTTGCTTTTTTGCATTTCTTTTCCATGGTGATGGTCTTGATCCCTGTCTCCTGTACAATGTCACAAACCTCATTCCATAGTTCATCAGGCATTCTATCTATCAGATCTAGGCCCTTTAATCTATTTCTCACCTCCACTGTATAATCATAAGGGATTTGATTTAGGTCATACCTGAATGGTCTAGCAGTTTTCCCTACTTTCTTCAATTTAAGTCTGAATTTTGTAATAAGGAGTTCATGATCTGAGCCACAGTCATATGATGGGACAAATAAGAATAAGCGGGGGGCAAGTATTTAATCTCATAGGACCTGGTAAGTTACTGCAGGCTATGGATTTTTGGTCTAAGTACCACAAAAAGTTATTAGAAGGTTCATTTAAGAGTTTGTTATGTTCTTGATGCTATGCATAGAAAGTACTGAAGATGCCAACTACTAGAACTCATCAATGAATTTGGTAAAGTTTCAGGATACAAAACTAATATACAGAAATCTGTTGTGTTTCTATAAACTAACAACAAACTTTCTCAGAAAGAGAAAGTAAAGAAAAAAATTCCATGTACCATCACATCAAAAAGAATAAAATAACTTGAAGTAAACTAACCTAAGGAGGCAAAAGACCTATACTTGGAAAACTATCACATGCTGATGAAAGAAATTGAAGATGACACTAATAGATGAAAAGATATACCGTATCCTTGGAATGGAAGAATCAATATTGTTAAAGTGTTCATATTACCAAAAGCAATCTACAGATTCAGTGCAATCCCAATGGCATTTTTCACAGAACTAAAACAAATAATTTTAAAATTTGTATAGAAACACAAAGGACTCCAAATAGCCAAAACATCTTGAGAAGAAGAATAGAGTTGGAGGAATCTTGCTCCCTGACTTCAGACTGTATTACATATCTACAGTCGTCAAAACAGTATTGGTACTGGCACAAAAACAGAAATATAGATCAATGGAACAGAATAGAGGGTCCATAAATAAACCCATGAATTTAAGGTCAAACTACAACAAAGTGGAGGAAAAACAGTCTCTTTAGTAACTGGTACTGGGGAAACTGGACAACTACATGTAAAAGAATGAAATTAGAACATTCTCTAACAATATACACAAATATAAACTCAAAATGAATTAAAGACCTAAATGTAAGATCAGATACCATAAAACTCTTAGAATAAAAATATAGGCAGACCACTCTGTAACATAAATCATAGCAATGTTTTTGGAACTATCTCCTAAAGCAAAGAAAATAAAAGCAAAAATAACCAAATGGGAGGTAATTAAGTTTAAAAAACTTTTGTACATCAAAGGAAGCCATAAAGAAACAAAAAGATAATGTGCTGAAAGGGAGAAAATATTTGCAAATACTCTGACAAAAAAGGGGTTAAAATCCAACACATATAAACAGCTCATACAACTCAGCATCCCAGGAATTGAGGAAGCCACTCAGTAAGATGGCAGGTGGGGCTACAATGGAGACTCCATATATACTGGGTGCATGTTACTCATGAGCTTTTCCAATTTCACATGACAGTGCTTTGATTAATCATAGTTATTATCATCTCTGGCTACCCCTGTGTTCTAGGCTTGATGTTTATGCTTTATATACATCACTATGTAATGTTCATAAAATGCCACACAGTAAGTAAAATTATCCCTCTCATATAGATTAAGCATCTGATTATGAGATGGCAGTAAATGTCTAAGACCTTAAAGCTATGAAATAAAGTGATCACAGTTTTAACCCAGTCAAAATTGTTCTTAACTCCTATTCTGTACTGTTTCACTCTGACTAGTAAAGATTGCAGTGAGTAAAAAATAAGGGCTGTGAGAAGAATTAAAAATAGGGTGGATAAGATAAATATTTTTGTCTCTTTAGTGTGTATATATATATATAACTGCAGATAAAACACACAGAGACATACACACATATTGACTCTCAATAGGGGAAAAAAAAAAAACTTTTAGTAGTAAAACAGGTAAAATTCTCTAGTCATAGGTAACTTTAATTTCAGATCAATACTTTGGCTTACTAAAGAAGAAGCTTCTTTGAGCCAAAATGAGAATCTTCTTTGAAAAAGAAAAAAAAAAATGTCATTTTTATTGCTTGCTCTGTGTTCCCATTCATTGGTTGCTTAGAGAATAAATCAAAATGACAGTGAGCTAAAATGAAAATCAAGTTTTGCTAGCTTTTTTATTTAAAGAATTCTTCAAAAACCTGAAAGTGAAAGAAAAAATGGAAGTCATTCTTATTGCTAATGAAATGTTTCCTTGATATCCAGCAGTATGTGGCTGAAAGAAAAATGACTTGGACTTAACCAGAGACAGTGCATTTACAACCTGGTAATTAAGCAGATATGAGCTGTCACAGTGATTGCTACAATGGACTGGCTCTGAAATGCACACTCTAGATTAAATGATACCTGAACAGTGAAGGCACCACCCTGTAGTCTTGGCTAATCTACGTGAAATGATGGCATTAGGAAGTCATTCCTGCTGGCTCCCACTAAAGCCTGTTCCTGTACACCTGCTGGAAAAGCAGGTGTCTTTTTCCCATAGAGCTGATTTTAAAAATAAGGTTAAAAGATGACAGATGTGAGAAAATGAAGCCATTCTCTGGAGAGTAGCTGCCCTGCAGGAAAAGGAAAACAGTTCTTGGAAGCCATCCCTGCAACACTTTATTAGTCAGGTGTGAGAGAGGCCACCTCCACTAGAACTTGAGCTGAAAGTTTCCTTTTAAGCCTCTATTAGGCAAAATAGCAGACATTACTTTGCCAACTAAGGTCCATCTAGTCAAGGCTATGGTTTTTCCTGTGGTCATGTATGGATGTGAGAGTTGGACTGTGAAGAAGGCTGAGCGCTGAAGAATTGATGCTTTTGAACTGTGGTGTTGGAGAAGACTCTTGAGAGTCCCTTGGACTGCAAGGAGATCCAACCAGTCCATTCTGAAGGAGATCAACCCTGGGATTTCTTTGGAAG
>SJYX01021400.1:20000-32200 GCA_006410675.1 Oreotragus oreotragus | reverse complement strand
ACTGAACTGAACTAGGCAATATAATTTTCACTGTCTAATAAAATAGAAATGAACTCCTATCACAATATATTCACTGGGCATTTGCCCCACAAATATTTGTTGAGCAATTATTAAAATAAAATTAACGGCAATGCTAAAATGCTCCTAAAGAAACTAAAGAATTTTATAAAATAAGGAAATTTTGAAGTACCATAATCAAAAATTTTAATTCAGTATTTAGCATTTCTAAAGACATGCTAACAGGTTGTTGTTGCCGTTAATTAAGGTCATTTGGCTGTACTGCTCAGGGATATAAAAATCTTTTCATGAGAAAGATTTCAAACTAAAATATTTTTTATAAATTCCTAATGTGCAAAGTACTGTTGTGTGGAGCAATTTCATGATGCATAACATATTCTTCTTGCTTTAAGGGAGCTAAGAGTCTGGGGAAGCAAGTGGACATATAGACAGTAAAATTCAAGTTACAGCTATGCTTACATGGTGAAAGTGTCCTACAAATATATAAAGAGGACAATAAAACTTAAGTGGGACAATTAGGGAACCATTTAAGGAGATTAGAGTTGAGCTTGCTTTTGTATGTAAACTGTATATTAGGGTGGAATATGCTGGCAAAAAGACCAAAAAGAGCAATGAAAACCAATAGAAGCAATTGCAAAATTTAGGGGATGACAACTAGCATTATGGTTTGAGACTAGAAGTGGGAGTGGTGGAAGAAAGATTTTAACAGGAGATAAAAATGGAGTGACCACAGATAGGCTAAGGAATGTCAGCTTTATTTTTATAGAAAGTCAGGAAACATCAGCAGTGCTTGAGCAAATCAAGGTCAAGATCACAATAGTGTTTTAGGAGGATAAAGCCTGGAGCTATACTGGGGACAGAGAAATAGGGTTGGTTTCAAGTCTTTCACAATAGCCCCAGTAAAACATGATGGGACCTCAAAAGAATATATTGGCAGTAGGGATGAGGGAAGAGATGTCAGTAACACTTAAGAAACAGTATTAGTTGTTAGTAGATTGAGTTTTAGGTTAGAAGTGAATATTTCCTGATAACTGTTGGAAATTCTGAACTCAAGTCAAGAGAAGTCAAATTTGATAATATAGATCTGGGAGTCCTCTGCACCAGATTAAGGTGTTAGGTTTACAGGTGTGGATGTAGGTGTCCAGAGAAAGAAAATACAGCAATTACTAAGGAGGATATTTTGTGAAATACCAGTGTTCAGTAGCTTAAGAAGTGGAAACAAAGAAGGGAAGTACAGTGAACCAAAAAGGCAGTAAGAGGCAGGAGTGGTCCAGGCTATAAGGAAGCCAAGTTGAATGAACTGCAAAAGGCAGGAGTTGATCCTTCTGATTTGTAGGCATTAGTGCCATTGGCAGGCAGTCTCAAGGCAATGTGATGGCCAAAGTAAAACTTCCTAAGGTGGGGGAGTAAAAAACAAAGACAGCTTTTTGTGACATTCAGTTCAGGTCAGCTGCTCAGTTATGTCCAACTCTTTGCGACCCCATGGACTGCAGCACGCCAGGCTTCCTGTCCATCACCAACTTCTGGTGCTAGCTCGAAATCATGTCCATCGAGAGGGTGATGCCATCCAACCATCTCATCATCTATCCTCCCCTTCTCCTCCTCCTTCAGTCTTTCCCAGTGATAGCTTATGGTGAACGATGTCAAATTCATGGTCTCTGAAGAAGACAGCTTCAGGACCAGGGACCAGGCTTTATCACTTAAGAGGTTTTGTGTAGCAGAGATTTGTTAAAGTAAGAAAAGGGACAGAGAAAGCTTCTGACATAGATATCAGAAGGGGGGCAGAGATTGATCAGCCTTTTCCAGTGGCTCAGCGGTAAGGAATCCACCTGCCCGTGTAGGAAGACACAAGACACACAGGTTCAATCCCTGGGTCAGGAAGATCCCCTGGAGGAGGAAATGGCCACCCACTCCGGTATTCTTGGCTGGAGAATCCTATGGACAGAGGAGCCTGGCGGGCTATGGTCCACGGGGTCGCAGAGAGTCGGAAGCAGTGACCAAGCAGACAGCAACAATGATGGGAAACATCTTGTTACGTGTTCATTAGCTATGTTTCTGTCGTTTACAGCAGGATTATTCAATTCTCAATTTTTCAAATGGGGCTACTTGTCTTTTTTTGGGGGGGGGCTGCCTCACAGTATGCAGTATCTTAGGTCCCCCACCAAGGGATCTAACCCATTACCCCTGCAGTGGAAGCATGTAGTCTTCACCACTGGATTGCCAGGGAATTCCTGGGCTACTGGATTTTTGCATGCTGAACGAACCTACTTTTAACGTTTCTTTCGGTGCGATAACCGACTGATCTGAGTAGAGAGAATAAAGACTAAAATATCACTATCTTCCCGCCTGTAAGATGGTTGTAAAATATAGCTGTGGATGCCTCTCCAATCCTGGGAAGTACGTGTGATTAGTCACCCAGTCATGTCCAACTCTTTGCAACCCCGTGGGTTGTAGTCCGCCAGGCTCCTCTGTCCATGGGGATTCTCCAGGCCAGAATACTGGAGAAGGTTGCTATACCCTCAAATCAAACATCTATTTTTTTTTTAAAGCTGTACACTGGCATGACTGTTGGATCATGGGTAGGCTGGAAAGCAGAGTTATTAATACATGCTATGTTTTGTTGCAGTTTTAGACAGATACCCACAGTGCATGTCTTTATCAGTAAATAATACACGCATGCTAGAAAATATGTGTTATAAAATGCTTTTATTCTGTTATCATGGCCGTGGGCTGGTTCCTTTAACTTAGTTCCTCTTTACAGAGTATTTTTGATTGCACTGTTTGTAGCTAGGGAATGCTTGCCAAGTTGCTTCATTCGTGTCTGTGGACTGGAGGCCGCCAGGCTCCTCTGTCCATGGGATTCTCCAGGCAAGAATACTGGAGTGGGTTGCCGTGCCCTCCTCNAGCATCAGTTCTTCCAATGAATATTCAGGACTCATTTCCTTTAGGATGGACTGGTTGGATCTCCTTGCAGTCCAAAGGACTCTCAAGAGTCTTCTCCAACACCACAGTTCAAAGACATCAGTTCTTCAGAGCTCAGCTTTCTTTATGGTCCAACTCTCACATCCATACATGACTACTGAAAAAACCATAGCTTTCACTAGATGAACCTTTGTCAGCAAAGTAATGTCTATGCTCTTTAAAATGCTGTCTAGGTTTGTCATAGTTTTTCCTCCAAGGAGCAAGCTTCTTTTAATTTCATGGGTGCAGTCACAATCTGCAGTGATTTTGGAGCCCAAGAAAATAAAGTCTGTCACGGTTTCCATTGTTTCCCCATCTATTTAGCATGAAGTGATGGGACTGGATCCCATGAACTTAGTTTTTTGAATGTTAAGTTTTCAGCCAGCTTTTTCACTTTCCTCTTTCACTTTCATCAAGAGACTCTTTAGTTCCTCTTTGCTTTCTGCCATGAGGGTGTTGTCATCTGCATATCTGAGGTTATTGACATTTCTCCTAGTGATCTTGATTCCAACTGTGCTTCATCCAGTCCAGCATTTCATATGATGTACTCTGCATATAAGTTAAATAAGCCACATGACAATATACAGCTTTGACGTGATCCTTTCCCAATATGGAGTGAGTCCATTGTTTCATGTCGAGTTCTAACTGTTGCTTCTTGACTTTCATACAGATTTCTCAGGAAGCAGGTAAGGTGGTCTGATAGTCCCATCTCTTTAAGAATGTTACTCAGTTTGTTGTGATCCACACAGTCAAAGGCTTTAGCATAGTCAATGAAGCAAAGTAGATGTTTTTTTGGAATTCTCTTGCTTTTCCTATGATCCAACAGATGTCGGCAATTTGATCTCTGGTTCTTCTGACTTTTTTAAATCCAGCTTGAACATCTGGAAGTTCTTGGTTCAGATACTATTGAAGTCTAGCTTTGAGAATTTTCAGCATTACTTTTAAGCATGTGAAATGAGTGCAGTTGTGCAGTAGTTTGAACATTCTTTGGCATTGCCTTTCTTTGAGATTGGTATTTTAAGAATGTTACTCAGTTTGTTGTGATCCACACAGTCAAAGGCTTTAGCATAGTCAATGAAGCAAAGCAGATGTTTTTTTTAAATTCCCTTGCTTTTCCTATGATCCAACAGATGTCGGCAATTTGATCTCTGGTTCCTCTGACTTTTTTAAATCCAGCTTGAACATCTGGAAGTTCTTGGTTCAGATACTACTGAAGCCTAGCTTGGAGAATTTTCAGCATTACTTTTAAACATGTGAAATGAGTGCAGTTGTGCAGTAGTTTGAACATTCTTTGGCATTGCCTTTCTTTGAGATTGGTATAAAAACTGAGCTTCTCCAGTCCTGTGGCCACTGCCGAGTTTTCCAAATTTGCTGGCATATTGAGCACAGCACTTTCACAGCATCATCTTTTAGGATTTGAAGTTGCTCAGCTGGAATTTTATCACCTTCACTAGCTTTGTTTGGAGTGATGCTTCCTAAGGCCCACTTGACTTTACATTCCAGGAAGTCTGGCTCTAGGTGAATGATCACACCATCTTGGTTTTCTGGGTCATTAAGATCTCTTTTGTATAGTTTTTCTGTGTATTCTTGCCATCTTTTCTTAATATATTCTGCTTCTGTTAGGTCCATACTGTTTCTGTCCTTTATTGTGCCCATCTTTGCAATAAATGCAAATAAATAAAATGTTCCCTTGGTGTCTTTAATTTTCCTGAAGAGATCTCTAGTTTTTTCCATTCTATTGTTTCCTCTGTTTCTTTGCATTAATCACTGAGGAAGGCTTTCTTATCTCTCCTTGCCTTTTTTTTTTTTTCTTTTTGGTACTCTGCATTCAGACAGATATATCTTGTCTTTTTTCCTTTGCCTTTCACTTCTCTTTCCTCAGGTATTTGTAAGGTCTCCTCAGACAACCATTTTGCCTTTTTGCATTTCTTTTTCTGGGGATGGTTTTGATCACCACCTCCTGTATAATGTTATGATGTGCTATGTTTTGAACCTCCATAACATAACATGTGTGTTATGTTATGAACCTCCATCCATAGTTCTTCAGGCACTCAGATCTAATCCCTTGAATCTATTTGTCACTTTCACTGTATAATCCTAAGGAATTTGATTTAGATCATACCTGAATTATCAAGTGGTTTTCCCTACTTTCTTCAATTAAGGTTGAATTTTGCAATAAAGAGTTTAAGATGAGTGAGTATAGTGAATGGGTGGTCTTGGTGGTGGTGAAGTCGCTCAGTCGTGTCTGACTCTTTGCGACCCCATGGACTGTAACCTACTAGGCTTCTCTGTCCATGGGATTCTCCAGGCAAGAATACTGGAGTGGATTGCCATTTCCTTCTCCAGGGGATCTTCCCAACCCAGGGATGGGAAGCAGAGTCAAAGGATGCTTTTAAGAGTGAGGATACAAAAGAATGTCCATGAACATCAAGGAAATCTGGAAGAGAAAATGTGAAGAATGAAGTTGTGAGAGAGAGGATTTAAAAAGAGCAAGGGGAAAACATAAAAGGGCTGACTATACAGCTGGCCACAGCAAGACAGAATGTTTAAAAATGCATACGATATTGAGGTGGGTGGGAAGAAAGCCTACAGATTCAGTAAGAAGTTTAGCAGTTTGAAGTGATGGCCAAGAACAAGCCTAAACTAGTTCAAAGAAGGAAGAAAGGATTAGAAATGAGGCTGAATGAAATTTAGGTAAGGAAATCTGGTGGTTTCAGTCAACCAAGATAAAAATAGAAGCAGATTCAGAGAAGACAAAACCTGGATAGCTAACAGTATTTCCATCTGTGATGATTAATTTTATGTATCAGCTTGACTGGGCTATGGTGTATGCGGATTAAACATTACTTCTTGGTATGTCTGTGAGGACATTCGCCCTTCCCTGTGTGAGNTCAACCAAGATAAAAATAGAAGCAGATTCAGAGAAGACAAAACCTGGATAGCTAACAGTATTTCCATCTGTGATGATTAATTTTATGTATCAGCTTGACTGGGCTATGGTGTATGCGGATTAAACATTATTTCTTGGTATGTCTGTGAGGACATTCGCCCTTCCCTGTGTGAGTGGGCATCATTCAGTCTGTTGAAAAGAACAAAACACCAGAGCAAGAAAGGATTTGTTCCTTTTCTTCCTGTCCACTTGATCTGGGACATCAGTCTTTACCTGCATTTGTACTAGGATTTATATCACTTGCTCCTATGGTTTTCTGGCCTTGGACTCAGAATGGAATTACACATCTAGCTCTTCTGGGTCTCTAGCTTGCAGACAGAAGATCAAGAGATTTCTCAGTCTCATCTACCTATCCATCCATCCATCTTTCTTTCTTTCAATCTTCTATCTAGCCCCCACTGTTCTCTTTCTCTGGAGAATGCTGACTAATACACCATCTCTACCCAAATATCTGTAGTGTGTTGTGTGTGTACACGTATATATACACATATATCTGTTTTCCCTCCCATAAATATTTAATATTAATTTCTGATCTTGTTTACTGTGAAATTAGATTACATTTGAAGAAATGTCTTTGCCACTAAAATCAAACTGTTATAATGAGAATTATTTTAACTGATGAGGACAAAAGTTAAGGCATAGAAATGGAAAAGAGAAGTCTCTCTAAAAGGTCACATGTATGTAGTGTTTTTGCAATGGTCAAAGCACTTCTACATGCTATGTGATTTTTTTTTAGGTGACAGAGTATAATTCTGGAATTACCTAGGGAGGAATATTTTCCCAAGTCTTTCAATGAAGAAATCAACTCTGACCACACAGATCCTCATGTTCTAAGTCTTGATACAGAGCAATATCTGTTGCAGTTTTCACATCATGTTGGTTTTCTGTTCAGATAAAGATGTTAAATGGTTTTATTTTTAACAAGAGTAGAAATATGGAAGGGATATAATCTTTTCAATGTTCAAGTTTGTACAGTTAAATTTTATGTCTAATATTTATGTATTAATTTCCTATTAATAAGTTTTCAGAAAATCTAAGTGCCCATTATGTTTTCTTTTGAATTCCAAGATAATCTTCTATTGCAAGAGTATGAGCATTATCAATAATCAGCTTCCTCAAAGCTAGACCCCGAAAAGAGCTTTACTCTGGCCAAAAAAAAGAAAAAAAAAAACTTTAGAGGAATTACTGGAGAGAAAAAAAACCACATTTTGATAGTATTAATTATTTAATTGAAACTTACAGTCTGGATATTCAAGAAGCTTTTGACATATCCAACATAACAGTCAAACACTAGAGAAATAGCAACACAAAAATGTGTTTGTTGCCTGAGGCATGTTTTTAATTTGGGACTCAATGAGTCAGTCCTATGGGCAACAAAAATACAAACTTTTCTTTTTCAGGTTGGTTCGTGAGGATTTAGGGGTTAACATCTCCGAAGAGCTTAAGTAATATGTGCCAAAGTAGGTTTGTTGTTTTACCTGGTTTAGAATTGTTTATAGATAGAGACAAGCTTTTATTAAATTCTGTCAGCTTTTCTTCCCCACTTAATAGGAAAGAAAATATATCATAGCCTGGGCAGAAAAAAAAAAAAAAAAAATTNTTAAGTAATATGTGCCAAAGTAGGTTTGTTGTTTTACCTGGTTTAGAATTGTTTATAGATAGAGACAAGCTTTTATTAAATTCTGTCAGCTTTTCTTCCCCACTTAATAGGAAAGAAAATATATCATAGCCTGGGCAGAAAAAAAAAAAAAAAAAAATTCTTCCAGGGAGTATGTTAAAGTCATTAACCCAGGGTTTCATCCTGACTTCTTTTAGCAGGACCAGTATCAAGGGACAGTTTCTGTTGAGTCTCATCTGAAATTTATATTTTACCAAATTATTTAGTATCTGAAAAATGGTGGGGCTGAGTGTCTCAGTGCTTTCTGCAGCTTCAGGGAGCCCATTTTCTGAGGTTCTGTCTCAGGCATGTAATTTAAGATGGCTGCCATATTATTTTGGAGGTTAAGCTGAGACCTTCCTTGGGTAATTGAGGTCACCTTCATGTGGGCAGGAGTCGGTCTGAGGTAATTTCATTTTTTTTTACCTTTTTTTTTTTTCTTTTTCTCTGAAGATGGCTTCAGAGATGGCTATAATATAGAGAATGAAATGCTCTAATTTTAGCTGGAGATAGGTTCATGAATGTTTAGGCTTTAAATTCATTGTACTATACATGTTACATAAAATCCTTTGTATATATAAAATTGGTATTTCAAAACTTTGCAAATACTTTAAATTTTTTTTTCTTAAAATTGTGTATTCACAGAAATTAAGATTCTTCCTTTACTCTATTTCCTGTGCTTTTCTCTGATTTGCACTTGTGAAGAGAGAAGCAAAATTACACAATTTTCTAAAAACCAACTCTTTCAAAGGCTAAGGATTTTGGACTGCAGCTTTGGGTTGAAGCCAATTAATTACCTTTAATAATTTAGAACTTAAAAGAGCATTTTACATAATTTTTTGCATTCTGTCTCTCTTTGCATTGTACCTATGTTATAAAATTTTTAACTTACTTCTAAAATGCTGCAGAGGTGTAGCACTGCAGACATTGGATATTTAGCCTAAAATGACCTAATGTTTAGAGTGAAATGACTGAAATCAGATGGGAAAATATCTTCCTGCCGCACCCAACCCCCGGCCCCCAAATTGTCTGCTAGAACATTATCTCCTTAAAGTAACCTTCCAAAAGGCACAATCTACACAAATGGGTTTCTTTTTGTTTTTGCAGGAATGAGGGAATAAGAGAATGACCATGAAAAGCAACTAAAACTGGAAAAGGAGAGAAGATGTGGGAGAGGGAATAAAAAGGGAAAAACCAAAACTGTAGGAGTGTCTTTGCCATAAACATTTTACAGTGCCTTTGCTAATGTCTGAAGGAGTCTTAGGGTCTCACAGATAAACCTTTCTTCAACTTCCTTAGATCACAAAATCCTCCTCCTATTGCCTCACTAATCTTCTCCCCTTCACAGACTCTTTAAAAGAGACACACATGTTTTCTGTCCCCTTTTATTTTATACTTATATTTAGGACTTCCCTGGTGGCTCAGAGGTTAAAGCGTCTGCCTCCAATGCGGGAGACCTGGGTTCGATCCCTGGGTTGGGAAGATCCCCTGGAGAAGGAAANTTTTCTGTCCCCTTTTATTTTATACTTATATTTAGGACTTCCCTGGTGGCTCAGAGGTTAAAGCGTCTGCCTCCAATGCGGGAGACCTGGGTTCGATCCCTGGGTTGGGAAGATCCCCTGGAGAAGGAAATGGCAACCCACTCCAGTATTCTTGCTTGGAGAATCCCATGGACTGAGGAGCTTGGTGGGCTGCAGTCCACGGGGTCACAAAGAGTCAGACATGACTGAATGACTTTACTTACTTACTTTATTTTATACTTATTCCTCAGTCCACCTCCCTATCAATCCACCTAAGCAGTTCTTTCAAAAGTCACTGGTGATCTCTATCTTCCTCAAAAGGCCAGTTTAAAGAATTCCTTATTGTATCTGATTTGTCAAGAGTATTTGACACAGTTGATTGGTCTTTCCTTGAAATTTCTTTTGATTTTAATCATCCCACATTCTCCTAAATTTCTTTCCTTCTTTCACATACTTCCTTTGTAGTTCCTTTTGCAGATTTGTCTTCCTTTACTCAGACATCAAATATTGTATTTCCTCAAGGATGGTACTAGACTGTTTTCTAATCTCACTCTGTGGAGTCTTGTCAGGGAATTTATCTCAGCCCATGATTCTGAATACTCCCTTACACTAATACACCCAAAGTATATCTTTGGCTCATGACCATATATCTAACATCTACTTGCTGCTGCTGCTGCTGCTACTGAGTCGTTTCAGTCGTGTCCGACTCTGTGCGACCCCATAGACGGCAGCCCACCAGGCTCTGCTGTTCCTGGGATTCTCCAGGCAAGAACACTGGAGTGGGTTGCCATTTCCTTCTATATTGTATAAGTACTTCAAGTTCAAAACACTCAGGATGAAAGTCAATTGCTTCTCCTCCACCCCAAACTGAATAAGACTTTTTCTCTTTTTTTATATTAGTGAAAGACTCCACCAATCATCCAAGTGAAAATCAGAACTGGAGGGCATTTGTAATATTGCTTTCTTATTGGTTGTAATCCACTTATTTCAAAAGCTTGTCAAGCTTAATCTCCCAACTAACTCCCAATCCATTCCACTTGGCTCTGTGTCAACATATTTTTCCATAGAGATTTGTATTATGTATAACTCTGTATATGTATTGCTCTGTTAACGTGTATGTTGCTCTTTCATGCGCTTTACAATGTAGCAGGTTTCTACAACATACAGCAAACATAAATATTGATAGACATCTTTGAAAAACTTTACCACTTTGTACAACAGACCTAGGTTTCCCAGAATACAAAGGCAGCCCTGTAGACAACTTTTTTGTTTTAAAGCTTTGTAGTCAATAGTAATGTAGTAGTATATGTCATTACATTGTATAACCTATCTTTAGACTTGGAAGGATGAATTCATAAAGTAAGTCGGTAGAGAATACAGAAATTCTGCCTTCTACAAATTAGTTCATCCTTCTCTTCTTCTCACTTTTAAGTGGAGGAGATGACTGTAAACTTCTGAAAGCTTGTCAATGTATTATTCATGAAAGCATCCTAAAAAAAGAGTTGTTTGGTGCATGCTTTTGAGTCTGAAAGTACATGTCCTTACATCTAAGAAAGAAAGCAGTGAATAGAAATCCTGTCAACAAGCACAAGGATATATGTCATTATCAATTTGAGGATTTACTTTTTCTGGAAGATTGCAAATATATCTTTCTAAAACCACTGATCCAATAATACATTGATTATAAACTACTTTTGCTTGATCTTAATTCAAGTATTTGGGATGATTGTAAAATAATATAAAAATAAAAGATGTTATTTTATTCAATTATTTCTCATTATAAGCATTGAATTAAAAGAATTATAAATAAAATGTCTTTACATAAATATTTTAGTTACACATATGAATTTGCGCCTTTCTAGTAAAAGTCATCCAAAATTCTGAATTTTTAAAACTGGGCAAACAAATTGATATTGGGGTCAAATTTACAAAAAGATATTGTTCTGAAATAGCATTATTTTTGCTTATGGAAATATAAATTCTTGCCTAATGGTATAAAAATATACAAGTGAGTGTGAATGGTTTATGGTACCTTCCTACCTCCCCTACTCTAACTCCCCTAAATGGGCAGCCATGTTGCACAAGTCTCATCTTGAGGAGTACAGTGTAGGAATATTGCCTACCACTTTAATACTTCCCCATATTAGAGAAAGGTCTCCCTGACAGGTGTTCTAAGAATTCCCTTAGAACTCAGCTCTTCTTCTGTAATGTAGTTTCACTGTCTTATAAAGCTTAATGAATCACAGTTTCTGCAATAATTTGTATTAAATGTTCACATGTAAAAAAAATAATTCAAAGACTATCACAGTGAAAACCATATGCATAACCCTTTTGTTGTTTAGTCACTAAATTGTGTCTGACTCTGACCACAGGTACTGCAGTATGCCAGGCTTCTCTGACCTTCACTATCTCCTGGAGTTTGCTCAGTTTCATGTCCATGGAGCTGGTGATGTTACCTAATTATCTCATCCTCAGCCTTCTCCTTTTGCCTTACATCTTGCCCAGAATCAGGGTCATTTCCAATAAGTTGGCTCTTTGAATCAGGTGGCCATAGTATTGGAGGTTTAGCTTCAGAATCAATCCTTTCAATAAATATTCAGGGTTGATTTCCTTTAGGACTGAAATCTTAGATTCTATAATTAACATTATATACTATAATTTATTTATTACAAATCTGTTCATCTATTTATCTGTCTGCCCACATGTCAGTCCATTTAATTTTTTATGTTTCCAAGTAAGTGAAACATCAGTGCAGCTAACCCATAATGCTTCAGTGTGACACTTTAATTAAAGTTCCATCTTTGTTCACATTTCTTTTTCTTTTGAGATAAAATTTACATACAAGGAAATGAATACTTTTAAGTGCTATTCTATAAATTTTATAAACAGTGACTAACTGCTATCTCTCTTGATATAGAATATTCTAGAAAATTTCATCCTGCCCTTTCTCAATCAATTGCAATTCCTGAAGGCAATGGCACCTCACTCCAGTACTCTTGCCTGGAAAATCCCATGGATGGAGGAGCCTAGTAGGCTGCAGTCCATGGGGTCGCTAAGAGTTGGACACTACTGAGCGATTTCAATTTCACTTTCA
>SJYX01021397.1:514236-537099 GCA_006410675.1 Oreotragus oreotragus | reverse complement strand
ACTCCAGTACTTTGGCCACCTCATGCGAAGAGTTGACTCACTGGAAAAGACTCTGATGCTGGGAGGGATTGGGGGCAGGAGGAGAAGGGGACAATCGAGGATGAGATGGCTGGATGGCATCACGGACTCGATGGACGTGAGTCTGAGTGAACTCCGGGAGTTGGTGATGGACAGGGAGGCCTGGCGTGCTGCGATTCATGGGGTCGCAAAGAGTCAGACACGACTGAGCGACTGAACTGAACTGAACTGAACTAATCATGAATAAAATAAACATGCACTATAGAAATTAGCAGAGGAAAGGCATTTTATGACCCTCTTCTCCAAGAACCAATGGCCCAGTTAAGACACAGGGATAAGAAACTGCTACAGAAGAAACTAACAACATTGTAAAGCAACCATACTCCAATAAAAATTAATTTTGAAAAGAAAAGATTGAGTTAGTTCATGTGAAACACTTAGAAACGTGCCTGGCATGGAGTAAACCTCAAGAAACAAAGCTGTTACTATTTAAAAGAGAAGAAGAAGAAAGAAAAGATACTGCTAACAAGATAGAATGAGTGTCTGAAAAGTGAAAATGAGAGTCNTGAAAAGAAAAGATTGAGTTAGTTCATGTGAAACACTTAGAAACGTGCCTGGCATGGAGTAAACCTCAAGAAACAAAGCTGTTACTATTTAAAAGAGAAGAAGAAGAAAGAAAAGATACTGCTAACAAGATAGAATGAGTGTCTGAAAAGTGAAAATGAGAGTCGCTCAGTCGTGTCTGACTCTTTGCGACCCCATGGACTATATAGTCCATGGAATTCTCCAGGCCAGAATACTGGAGTGGGTGGCCTTTCCCTTCTCCAGGGGATCTTCCCAACCCAGGGATCAAACACAGGGCTCCCACATTGTGGGGGAATCTGTACCAGCTGAGCCACAAGGGAAGCCCAGGATGTGTTTCTAGTGAGGATTAACTCCTTGAGTTCTTTTACATGTCCTGGTCTTTAATGTCTGCCTCCGAAAGAGACAACAGAGGAAAATGAAGGATGGAAAAACAGGGTGCTGGTACTTTAAATCCTCTGAAGGTCAGGTCAGGTGGTCTGGGGGAGGACAGAGGCAACAGCAGAGCTGCCTCTTTGCATGTCTGTGATCAGAAACAGCAGTCACAGAAAGACCCCTGATATTTAGGGGACAGGGTCCTTTGATGCCCACCTGGCTTCTGCTTGCTGAGTGCAGTTTTCCCCCAGGAACACCTGCACAGGTGTCTACCAAGGACCTGGGAGTGGGGGTGGGTAGCTGCTACTATGCTAAGAGCTGAAAACTGGCTAAAGTGCACTGCAACTCACTGTCCACTTCTTCCTCCTGGAAGTTGCAAGCTTTCAATAGACTCCAGACTTCCAAGTAGTTACATCAGACAGATTCTGCCAATGCAGTTCTTGTCCGAATGGGGAGATAGGTTCGTGACACTTTCCATTCCACCATCTTCCTAGAACCATCCCTGAATTATTTGCTTTTAATTCTTCAGTATTTCTGGCTTACCAGGTGGCCCAATGATAAAGAATCTACCTGCCAAAGCAGGAGACACAGTTTTGATACCTGGGTCCGGAAGATCCCCTCGAGCAGTAAATGGCAACCCACTCCAGTATTCTTGCCTGGGAGGTCCCATGGATGGAGGAGCCTGGTGGGCTACAGTCCACGGCATGAAGTTTCAAACAGTTGAAGGTGACTGAGCAACCTAACACTTTCACTTTCAAGGATAATAAACGTAGAAATTGTATGAAATAATGCTGTCCCATTTCTTTTCACATTTTTCTATTGATTTGAAAATTATTTTTCAAATTTTAGTAAATAATGTTTTTAGTATTTAATGAAATTTTCAAAAGTAATTTTAATTTTTAAATAATATTTAGTCAGACTTGCCAATGAACTGTATTCTTTTTTAATCATCTTTTTAGAACCTTAGAAAGGATTTAATTTAGCTTAGTTATATGACTTTCTTATAATTTTTCCTGTGTTACATAGTATTTAATTTTTTATTATTGTTACATTCAGGACATATGGAAAATTATCATCTCTTTTCTAAGTTGAAACCAAAAGAACTTTTAGCTTATTAATTTAAAAGTGTTCTCAGGTGTATAACAAGCTTATTGTAAGTCTGAACTCTTTCCTGTTTACCTGTCATTAGAAGAAAAAAAAAAAAGTGATAGCCCCAAATGCTCAAATTTTAGTGTATGTGGGATTAACCAGAAATTTGTTAAAATGAAGATTGATTTAGTGGGTCTGGGGTGCAGCCTAGGGTTCTGAATTTCTAATAAGTTGCCATTTTATTCTGATGCTTGTTCTATAGACCGCACATTAGAAAGTATAATATGACCTCAAACTAGTGACCCTCTGGAGAGAAAATAGGAGAAAGCATATGTATCTGTTCAGTCTAGATAGTTTCCCTTGACCCACCGAAAGTAAAGACCCAGATAAGAGGGCCATCATTTACCTACCATTTACCCATTTATTTGCCATCCATCCTTCCTTTCATCCACTCATTCATCCACTCATTTGTCCCTCCATCCAAGAAATATTTATTAAGCATCTTCCATGTACAAAAGACTCTTCAAAGTCCATATTGTAGTGAACCACAGCTTCTGATATGTAAAAGTAGAACATAATAAATACATGAGAAAGATCATTTTAGAATTCGAAGATTGCCATAAAGAAACTAAATCATCACAAAGCAATGGAGAGTAATAGAGGCCATGCATCCACCTCTCGGTTCCCCAGGGCTGGATTTGGTTCTGTATAAACTTACACAGTTGACTAGATGGATCTGGGCTGCACGTTTGTTCTCTCACAGCCTCCTCTTTGAAATGCAGGAATGACTGAATGATATAATACTTGGAAGGACTTTGCAACATACTGAAAGCACTCAGTATGTGTTAGCTGTTTTTGTCTGAGGATAGATATTTGCAAACCACATTTTGCAGTGGTGGGCTTCGCTGGTGGTTCAGATGGTAAAGAATATGCCTACAATGCTAGAGACTTGGGTTCAATCCCTGTCAGGAAGATCCCTTGGAGACAGAAATGGCAACCCACTCCAGGATTCTTGCCTGAAGAACCCCATTTACAGGGCTTCAGTCCATGGGGTCACAAAGAATCAGACATGATTGAGGAACTAATATTTTGCAGTAGTACAGAGAAAAGCCTCTTACATAGATATGAGAATTTATGAAAACATTAAAACACCTAATATACCCAGATATTACAGAGCAGTAAACAAATTGAGAAATTCAATGTTTCAAAAAATGTAGGATGGATATGGCTGGAAATAGATTTTTGAAGGTAGTTAAGATGATAGAGTTGGATAATGAAGGACAATTGTGTCTCGTACGAGAGAGACTGGCTATTATTCTGATCTATAGGAGCATGGTTTTCAATCTCTAGTGTGTAAAGTAACACGAATGCCTTGTCCTCCCTGCAGAGTTTCTCATACATTCTCATTTTAAGACTTTAAAGCAAATATTCCTTTAGCCAGGATGACAAAGCAACTTGAAAGATGAGGAAGACAAGCAGACGAGGAAGGACACGTGAGCTAGTGTTTTAGCCTGGAGAGAGGGAGAGGGCTGGGATGCACGGGCTTAGGAGACTGGAGAGGGAGGGGATGTGATGGGTGTCCTTACACATAAAAAGGGGGTCTTCTGAATGAGCTATCAACCTGGGCATCCAGAGGAACACATCTGCAGTACTTGGAGGTGACAGCGAAAAGGGTTTAGGTTTTTGTCCCAGGGCCCTGCCAGTCAGAGCTGGTCAAAGGTAGATGGATTTCCTCAGCAGGGAAGATATTTAGAGGGCTGGGTAATCACCAGAAAAGTTGGTTTGAAAGGAAATGAGCAGTCAGGGAGTGTTGGGCTGGAGGAATTTTAAAGACCCATTTAGATGGAGAGATCTGTGATTCTCTTGAGTTTTCTCCCCCAAACTTGGTTTTTCCTGATGAATATGTTTGTGCTTTTCCCAAGCACTTGAAAGAAGTCTGAGTTTGTGAGCCAGAAACTCAAAGTAAGAAACGTGAATAGCCTCTTTGGCATCGAATGTAAGCTGAATAAAAGTGTCTCAATTCTAAAGGAGAGAATGTGGGCTTTCTAGTTTGGTACATTCAGACACTTCATTAGTTCTAAATTTAGACATAAGTGTTAGAGTTGGAGTGACTCCAAGTTTGGCTAATACATCTGAAGATGTTCTTGTTAGAGAAAATAAATGATGGAAAATTCTATTTTTTTTACTTTGTGTTTGTGGGTAGAGAGGGGAAAAACATGCTCTTTTCTATCAACCCATTCCATCTGGTCATGATTATCGAGTAGGTGTGCGATTTAATGATGCTAAGTACACAGTAGGAATGCAACTGACAATTTTACCTTATAAAATAGTTCTTACTTGGCAGAGGTGAGTGAATGCTAAGTCGTTCAGTCGTGTCCAACTTTGTGCAACCCTATGGACTATAACCTGCCAGGCTCCTCTGTCTATGGAATCTCCAGGCAAGAATACTGGCTTGGGTTGCCATGCCCTCCTCCAGGGTTGGCAGAGGTGAACCAGTTAGCAGATCCTCAGAGAATCTTGATTGAAATCAACTGCTATATGTTTCCCCTTGGCAAGCTCTCTAGAAGTGGGGCAGTGGTCAATGACAAGGTGTCATTTCGTTTCAACAAAGTTTTCTTGAGCATCTACTAGTTTCAAGCAGAAGTAAACAAAGATGAACAGGATGCTGAAGCAAAATTTCTGCTCAAGAAAGTTAGTCTTGACCAAGAGACACACTGCAATAAGTAAACAGACATGTCACTATTGCTGCTCAAAAAGCCTCTTGTTATTTATCAAATTCTCCCAATCTTCTTAAAAAACAACTGCATGGATAACTCAAAATTCTCTAAACTACAATGCTTAAAAGCATTAAATAATCTTAAATAAAACAGTTCAATGTAAGCTACTACTTTTCCTATATTCCTTTTCATTAATATCAGAATAAACTATAAAAATAATTTGCTAAAAGTTTTATGCATTTTAATTAATAATCTTCTCAACCCAGGGATTCAACCAGCATCTATTATGTCTCCTGCATTGACAGGTGGGTTATTTACCACTAGTGCCACCGGGGAAGCCCCTAATTAATAATAAATAATATTAAATATCAATTAAAGATAACCCAAGAGATCTAAATATTCATTTCAAATTTTTATTTAAAAACACAATTATTACCCATAGAAATTATGGTTCAAAGACATAAACTTCCAGATATAAAATGATCTGGGGATCAAATGTTCATTGTGGTGGCTACAGTTAACAATACTGTATTGGGTCCTGGAAGCCTGCCACGAGGGGATCCTAAAATTCCCCGTCTCTTTCGGTTGTTCTTTTCTTACAGCACTCCTGTAATTCAGACGTTGATGTTTCCATTTGTGAAAGTCTGTTTCTGTTTCCCCAGGCTTCCTCACCTGCATCTTTTGCCCCAGTCATTCTGCAGCTTCTGCCATCTTACTTCTGCCCCGGGTGCTTGCTTCCTTGATTTCAGCTCCTACAGCATTGTATCTACTGCTGCTGCTGCTGCTGAGATGCTTCAGTCGTGTCCGACTCTGTGCGACCCCATAGATGGCAACCCACCAGGCTCCCCCGTCCCTGGGATTCTCCAAGCAAGAACACTGGAGTGGCTTGCTATTTCCATCTCCAATGCATGAAAGTGAAAAGTAAAAGTGAAGTCGCTCAGTCATGTCCGACTCTCAGCGACCCCATGGACTGCAGCCTACCAGGCTCCTCCATCCATGGGAGTTTCCGGGCAAGCATACTGGAGTGGGTTGCCATGCGCTTCTCCAGTTGTATCTATTACTTCTGTCCAATATTTTGTAAATTCTTATTTCTGTCTCAGATGAAAAATACCCTCCATCTTCTTAAGAATTTTTATTATCTTAAATTCCTTATCTTTTATTTTTATTTACTTTTATGCAGCACAACCATGCAGGCTCTGGTGGTCTATACTGGCTCATCTGTTGTCACTCCAGTCATAGCTGCAATCCTCAGAATTTTAGCCATTGGCCTTTGACCTCACTCTCTCTGGGACTGTCACCACCACATGAGACATGTTGGGTGTGTCAGAAGCAGACCAGAGGCAGGTTCTGGGCTGTGAACCCCCAGGTGAGGTCAGCTAGAGTGGAGAGGATGGGCCAAAGCACCTGGTCATGTGGCTCACTTAGAGTGGGCCAGTCCAGCCACAGTTTCATTTTTAAACTCTTCAGGGGGTGTAGAATCAATAGGTGAATGTTTCTACTGTGTGTTCCTCCAGCTTTCTTGCATCTGGAGGGGATGTTCTTCAGGAGTGGACCCCCAAGGGCAGCTGGTCTGCCTGTTCTCACCAGCTGCTTAGCCTAGGATGACTTCTCCTTTCCAATTTCTGTACTGATTGGATGGCAGCAATTGTCCTGACATAGAACAGGAGACAAGTAAGAGCAGATTTTCTTCTCCTGTCATTTGTCTTTCCACCACTGTGTCCAGGCCACAAATGTAACACCCTGTTCCCTGCAGCCCATACACACAACAGACCTTGTGTGTATTGATATAAGACCAAGGTCTTATGTCAGACCTTGCTGTTGGTTATCACCAATAATTAGTTTTTTTACCATCTTTTCAATATATTTAATGATGACCAGGTTTTATTCTTCATATTATTGATCTTATTTTCTAGAATGGCAAAAATATTAATATTGGGGGTACGATTAGGCTAAGTAGTGACGAGCTGGTAAGTAATGAAATATTTAACTATTTTATGTAGTGGTTTATCCCTAAGTGCTTCCAGTAGTCATGTATGGATGTGAGAATTGGACTATAAAGAAAGCTGAGCACCGAAGAATTGATGTTTTTGAACTGTGGTGTTGGAGAAGACTCTTGAGCGTCCCTTGGACTGCAAGGAGATCCAACCAGTCCATCCTAAAGGAAATCAATCCTGAATATTCATTGAAAGGACTGATGTTGAAGCTGAAACTCCAATACTTTGGCCACCTGATGTAAAGAGCTGACTCATTTGAGAAGACCCTGATGCTGGGAAAGATTGAAGGTGGGAGGAGAAGGGGACAACAGAGAATGAGATGGTTGGATGGCATCACCAACTCAGTGGACATGAATTTGAGCAAGCTCCCAGAGTTGGTGATGGACAGGGAGACCTGGTGTGCTGCAGCCCATGGGGTCGCAAAGAGTTGGACACAACTGAGTGACTGAACTTAACTGAACTGAAGTGCTTTGCACAATATCTGGAATACAGAAGATGATGGAAATATCATGTGAATAAATATGGGATAAATTATAAATTATTAACCTTCACTTTTTATTTTATTGAAGTATGGTTGATTTATGATGTTGTGTTAATTTCTGCGGTATAACTCACTGACTCAGTTATACATATCTTTGCACAATATCTGGAATACAGAAGATGATGGAAATATCATGTGAATAAATATGGGATAAATTATAAATTATTAACCTTCACTTTTTATTTTATTGAAGTATGGTTGATTTATGATGTTGTGTTAATTTCTGCGGTATAACTCACTGACTCAGTTATACATATATATGTATATATCCTTTTTCTCATTCTTTTCCACTATGGTTTATCACAAGATATTGAATATAGTTCCACATGCTATACAGTTGAGGAAGGCAATGGCACCCCACCCCAGTACTCTTGCCTGGAAAATCTAATGGACGGAGTAGCCTGGTGGGCTGCAGTCCATGGGGTCGCTAACAGTCGGACAGACTGAGTGACTTCACTTTCACTTTTCTCTTTCGTACACTGGAGAAGGAAATGGCAACCCACTCCAGTATTCTTGCCTGGAGAATCCCAGGGATGGGGGAGCCTGGTGGGCTGCCGTCTATGGGGTCACACAGAGTCGGACACGACTGAAGTGACTTAGCAGCAGTGCTATACAGTAGGACCTTGCTGATTATCCATTCCATAAATAATAATTTGCATCTGCTCACCCCAAACTCCCAATCCATCTTTCCCCACCCCTCTCCCCCTTGGCAACCACAAGTCTAAACATTATATTTTCAATTTAATATGGAAGTCATGACCAGCAATCACTTCAAATTGGATTTTTTCAGAAGAACAACCAGGGGTTTTTAGAAACTTCCCTGTAATTGCTCATGAAGTTTGTTCTGATGAGCAACTTTCTTGTTTAATATTGCTTGTCACATTCTCCAGTCCTTTATTTGCTGTTACTTCATTTGCTTTTAAATGATGCAACTCAATCTGACGTTTGTCAAATTCAAAGCTGAATTGTGTCCACAGCACCCTTTCTTTTCCCTTGGATGATGTAAAGGCCCAAACTGCCAGGCACCCTCCTGGCCCCTGCACATAGATTGAAATGATCCGTGAAACTCATGTCTGACAATTCTTGTTTCTTCAAAAGTTTTATTTCATTCTAGACAGGAACAGAGGAGCCAGAGAAACAGAACATGTTGGAAATAGGTCCTGACTGTGCTCAATGGTTATAGGACAAGGAAGCCCAATAGCTCTAACGGTGCAGGTCATTCTTATACTTTCCTTCTGGAATTCAATAGCATGTTTAACGTTTCCAACTTGGGAGTCACTTTTTCTTTAACATACAGAATTCTTTATTGATGCACTCTGGACATAGAAAAGGTTGTTCATTTATCTTCTATAAGTCTGTGATTTATTGAGAGGAATAAAATACTTATTAATCATTGGAGTTCAGGATATGAAATAATTTTTCAAGTTGTCCAGATGAGCCCATCCAGTGAAATTCTATCATCAATTGTAGGAGATGGAAGAAACTTGGCCTTGAATGTCAATCTGTCTTGAGACACAGTTTTAATTTCAGCCTCAACCAGTGTGTCAGTGACTTGACAGTGAGTTATGAATTTCTACTCCCTCCTTTGGACAAGCTGCCCACAGATTTTTCTGATAACAGGACCATATTCTGGAGAAATTATCATCGATGAATGTGGGTGTTTTAATGAAAATAAGAATCTCTCTTCTGTCCTATGTGAAAATTGTGTATGTAAAACAAGTCATATGACATCAAGAGAATTGTATTCATTGTGCATTTCTCTCTGTTGAAAAAATCTTGTCCTGCATACTAAAAATCAATTTTCATCAGTGGAGAAGAAAATCTGTGGAACAAAATAATACTGTTCTACTAATAATTCTCTAGGGCCAAAGGCAAACTCCACCGCCAGTTTCCTTCCCAAAGTGACAATTCAAGAGGCAAGAATGCATTTAAATACACAATCTGATGCAATTGCTATAGAACAGAAAGGAAAATCAATTAAATGTATTGTCTGACACTGATGAGAACACAGAAAAATAAAATAGAATGGCGGATTTATTTCAAAGGAGAAATCTGAGGTAAGTATCTCTTAATGATTCCTCATTCTGATCAAAATCAATGGCTGAAAATATTTTAAAATATTTAAAAAGTAAAAAAGATCAGCTGATGCTGAATGAAGTAAGGAAGGTGCATTAGGTTATGCCAATGGACGCCTTGAACAGCCTTTAAGGCATTAGAATTTGAAGCGTCAGTTTGCTTGTACATCCTGTCCAGGTCTATATACACCTAGAGAGTCTGTGTTAAGGGTAAGATTAGATTATGCATGTGCAGAATTTAACATGGTGTTTTGTCTATAGTGACTGATCAAGGTAAATAAAATATTATTGTGTTGTAGTTACTACTAAAGAGGCTTCCCTGGTAGCTCAACTGGTAAAGAATTTGCCTGCAATGCAGGAGACCCCAGTTCAACTCCTGGATTGGGTAGTTCCCCTGAAGAAGGGATAGGGTACCCACTCCAGTATTCTTGGGCTTCCCTGGCAGCTCAGACGGCAAAGAATTTGCCTGCAGTGCAGGAGACGTGGGTTTAACCCCAGGGTCGGGAATATTCCCTGGAGGAGACCATGGCAACCCTCTTCAGTATTCTTACCTGGAGAATCCTCATGGACAGAGAAGCCTTGTGGGCTATAGTCCATTGGATTAAAAAGAGTCAGACATGACTGAGTGACTAAGCACAGCACAGCATAGTTTACTGCTAATAAACTACTTTGCATATCACTTAATGCCAAACAGTTCAAGTAACTGCACATGAAAATATCCTTTCTGAATATAGTGTAGTGGCCTGGGACTTCTCTGGTGGTCCAGTAGATTAGACTTTGTCTTCCAATTCAAGAAATACAGGTTTGGTCTCTGGTCAGGGAGCTAAGACCCCACCTGCCTTGCAGCCAAAAAAACAAAACATAAAACAGAAGCAATATTGTAACAAATTCAAATAAAAAGGACTTTAAAAATAGTCCACATTAAAGAGTCTTTTAAAAATGTTTAAAGAGAAATAAAATATATATATATATATTTATATATTTAAAAGTTACTGGTTTAAACCAGTTGTCCTCAACAGAGGGTGATTTTTGTCTCTACAGGATATTTGACAATATCTGGACACATTTTTTTTAATTTTCTTGGTAAGGGAGGAAGTTGTCCCAAGAATCTAATGGGTGAGTGAAAGTGAAAGTGAAATCACTCAGTCGTGTCTGACTCTTTGTGACCCCATGGACTGTAGCCCACCAGGTTCCTCTGTCCATGGGATTTTCCAGGCAAGAATACTGGAGTGGGTTGCCATTTCCTTCTCCAGGGGATCTTCTTGACCCAGGGATCGAACCCAGGTCTTCTTCATTGCAGGCAGACGCTTTAACCTCTGAGCCACCAGGGAAGCCCCATCTAATGGGTGGATGCTACGAAATATCCTACAGTGCCCAGGGCAGCCCAGCATCAAAGATGACCCAACCTAACACATCAATCAAACCAAGACTGAGAGACTGGGCTCTAAACACTGTGTATGATTTCTTCTCTTTCCTTAGCTACTGTGAAAACTGGGAAAAGTCATAATGAAAAGTGGAGAATACCATTTCAGGTTTTATTCCATCCCCTCATCGACACTACAGGAAAGCTGAGTCAGAGGGTGTAATAAAAGAGAAACTACTTTAAGAGGAGAAGGGAGAAGCAAATGGACAAATGAGTTGATTTGCCAAGAACATTTGATTCATGGCTCTTCCTGCAAACTACCTTTGTAAGACAATGGGCTAAAAGAGAACATAAACATTTAGAAAGCCAAAATTCAGAAATCTAATCAGGATTCACACAGATATGGTATCCCAGCATTAGCCAGGAAGATCCATGAGAGTATGGAACACACAGAAATGTACACACATAATCTATAAAACACACAAATTAAAATTCAAATTGAACCACAGAGGTAATTGTTTTTGTTCTCTTTAATCTATGTTTTACTTGGGAAAAATTGCTTTACAAGTTGTGTTGTTTTTTTCTGTACAGCAATGCAAATCACCCCTAAATACACGCACATCCCTTCCTTTTTGAGCCACACTCCCCTCCCCTCCCGTACCCCTCCAGGTCATCACAGAGCACCAGTCTGGATTCCCTGTGTTGAATAGCAACCTCTCATCAGCTATCTCACCCATGGTAGTGTATGTGTGTTGATGCTGATTCCTCCATTTGTCCCAGTCCCTCCTTTCCCCACTGTGTCCACAAGTCCGTTTTCTACATGTATGTCCCCATTCCTTCCCTGAAAAGAGGTTCATCTGGACCACTTTTCTAGATTCCATATATATTTGTCTTTCTCTTTCGGACATACGTCACTCTGTATAACAGTCTCATTCACTTCACTAGAACTAACTCAAATTAGTTCTTTTTGATGGCTGAGTGATATTAGTGACTGAACTACAACAGTAGTCCACTGTATGTATGTACCAGGTTTTCTTTATCCATTTGTCAGTGGACATCTAGGTTGCTTCCATGTCCTAGCTATTGTAAGTAGCTGCAATCTATCGTAAATAGTGCCCCAGTGAAAACTGGGGTACATGGGTCATTTGCAATTATGGTTTTCTCAGGGTATATGCTCAGTGATGGGATTGCTATGTCATGTGGTAGTTTTATTCCTAGTTTTTTTTTTAAATAAGAGTGATTATTTTTGAATTACTGCTGCCTATAGGTGCTGACTTAGTCAGTTCCGTCTGTTACTACAAAATACCACCACAACAAGACGTTGATTTCTCACTCTTCTAGAGGCTGGAAGTTCAAGATCGAAGTGTCTGCAGATCCAGGGTCTGCTGAGGACCTGCAGAGGATGCCTCTTGTGTCCTCCCTGGTGGAGGGAGCTCATGTCTCTCACACCTCTTGTGAGGGCACTAATCCTGGCATGGGGCTCTACCCTCAAGACCTCATCACCCTCTGGAGGCCCCACCTCCTAACACCGTCACACTGGGGATTAGGTCTCAATAACACAAATCCGGGGAGACACTACATTCAGCCCATAGCATGCACCATAATCGATGTCATAATGAAGAAAAAACAGAAGTTAAACCCCAGAACCCTTTTGTATGTTATTATTTATCAAATTACTTTATCCTGGATTGTACATTTGCTCACTGAGTGTTCAATAAGCCTCCATTTTTTTTGCTCTGTCAACAAATTCAGATCAGGATTAGAGATAATTCTCAGCCATGTGGGTACCACATGACAGCTTTGCCACCATGATTAGAAACATGCTAGAAAAGGCTCTCAAGAGAGGCTACATTTGCCAGGCCTGCTCCTGGCTGTGTGTGCAGACCACTCTCTTAGCTAGATCTTTCACATTCGTTTATAAAGCAGTGTTATTGCCACTGTTCAGTAGCTAAGTCATATCTGATGGACTACAGGATGCCAGGTTTCCCTGTCTTCACTATCTCCTGGAGTTTGCTCAGACTCACGTCCATTGATTTCGTGATGCTATTCAACCATCTCATCCTCTGTTGCCCTCTTCTCCTCCTGCCTTCAAACTTTCCCAACACCAGGTTCTTTTCTAATGAATTGGTTCTTTGCATCAAGTGGTCAAAGTATTGGAACTTCAGCTTCAACATCAGTCCTTCCAATGAACATTCAGGGTTGATTTCCTTTACAGTTGACTGATTTGAGTTTGAATGTTATTAGCTACAAACAAAAGGCACTTTTAGTGAATACTGCTCATGAATTTGGAGATGATAAATGTTTAAGAACCAAGAAAACAGAGACACTTGAATGAAAAACAACCTTAAATCATTTGTAAAAGTTGATGCTCGCGGTGGTGGGTGCCAGTGAGATCTCTCTCAGAGAGCAGGTGAGGGAACAGATAACAACCTGTATGCAGGATGGGTTACCTAGGGTCCGTGGGTTAAGATTACCTACCCCATTCACACAGACCATGGACATGCTTTGGTGAAATAGTTCATTGTGAGTATTTTCTAAATGCAAGCATTAGAGAATGACTTTAACAATTATTTTAACTTACAGACACACACATATATTTTTATTGTCATTTTGTTTTTTGGTTTTTTTATAAAAAAACAGCTTTATGATGGAATAAGAATCCTCACAATGGCATTTCTTTCCAACAGTGTGCCAGTGGATCAGCTCACAGACCTGATGGATATTGTCAGAGCTGATAAGATTCTAGACAGAGCAGTGAACAAAGAAAGGCTGTAGGTGAGAGAGAGAAAGAGAGAGAGAGGAATGTGGCCAGAAGCTCTCCAATATTTCTCTTCTTTGTAGGGAGGTCAAAAAGTCTACCAAGCATGATGAAAATTTTAATTAACTATGTTTAAATTCAAATTCAAAATGTAGTTCCACTGAACTCTTTGAGGTCTCCAAGAAGATAATAAATCTCAGTTGCCATAGGAATTTCATTCCCCGAAATGTGATTAAAAGCAGGTTTTTGTTATCTAACAAAACTCTTTATACAAGCTAGTTGTCAATAATGGCAAGAAGGTTTCCTGTTCAAGGCAGGAAGAAGGAAGGATATTAGCATTTGCTGAGTGGCTAGGAATGTTAACCACGATTACCTGTTTTTCAGGTATGATATCATTTACATTTTTTTTGCCATAATTGCCGGTGAGCATTCAGTTCAGTTCAGTTCAGTCACTCAGTCGTGTCCGACTCTTTGCGACCCCATGAATCGCAGCACGCCAGGCCTCCCTGATCATCACTAACTCCCAGAGTTCACTCAGACTCACATCCATCGAGTCAGTGATACCATCCAGCCATCTCATCCTCTGTCGTCCCCTTCTCCTCCTGCCCCCAACCCCTCCCAGCATCAGACTCTTTTCCAATGAGTCAACTCTTTGCATGAGGTGGCCAAAGTACTGGAGTCTCAGCTTTAGCATCATTCCTTCCAAAGAAATCCCAGGGCTGACCTCCTTCAGAATGGACTGGTTGGATCTCCTTGCAGTCCAAGGGACTCTCAAGAGTCTTCTCCTGTCCATTATATATATGAAAAAACAGATGCACAGAGAATTTTGTACATGATCATGTCACCAAGAAAGCAGAAATATTCCAAGGTTTGTGGCTCTGAAGTCTTGAACTCCCCACTGCAGGGGTTGCTTTCTCCAAAAATACTGAAAGGAATGCATGGTTTACTTTCTGAAATGGAGCTATCAAAGTATAAACATAGTATTTATTGCAGACTGGAAGGATTCTATGGAGCAATAAAATCTTTAGAAAACACTAAAGGGAATTTTTAAGATGTTAAATAAATTTCCTCAAGGAGCTATAAATTTGTTGTAGAATTACTGGGAAATATGACATCACAGATTGACCATGTCTGTACACAAGCATCTTGGCCTCAACCAAAGGGAATTTCAAGAGAAAGAAATCCTGGAAGTGCAATTTCTGCGTCTTTGGTCCAGAGGTGTTGTTTCTTGGCTTTTAACCTTGTACTATGACATCATTCTAGTCAGCGATGGCACAGTGCCAGGCCCAATTTAGAATGCACTTGAACTTGGTGATTTCATACATTGGAACTAAATTCCAATCTTTAGACGTCAGCTGGTGAACTACAAAATCAAAGAACATTACTTCCTTTTTCCAAGAAAAGTGCCTCCCATCAGCTTCTTGGACATCACATTTCCTCCACAAAACCAGACTTCAATGAGCTAAGTTCAAGTCAATTAGAAACACGTGTATGTCCCTGGATCTATGGGTTATAGAGGAAACACCCAAAGGCTCTCAAGATAAATGCACCAGTCTGGGGATTTGAGGACACATAAAGTGGGCTGACAGCTAACTTAACACCTTTATGGAGTGTACAGTACTTGTGTCTACCAATTAAAATACTTGCATATGCTCAGCTACTCAGTTGTGTCTGACTCTTTGTTACCCTACGGACTGTAGCCCACAAGGCTTCTCTGTCCATGGAATTTCCCAGACAAGGATGGGAATGGGTTGCTACTTCCTGCTCCAGGGGATCTTCCCAACCCAGGGATCCAACCCATGTCTCCCTGCATATCCTGCATTGGCAGGCAGATTCTTTACTACTGCACTACCTGGGAAGCCCAATTAAAATACTTAGTACTCATATTACTGATTTTTGTAAAACAAAGCCAGTATAATTCCAGATAAAACATTCCATTGCAGCAGTTCTTTCAAGCAGCAAAACCATTGCAAAATGGGAAAAACAGAACAACTCACAAATATTAAGAAATCCTACTTTTAATATGGGCATTTCCATTTAGGCTTATCTGCAAGGTGAGATAGACCAAGATACTTTTTATATTAGAAACAGCTATCAGACTTTCATGTTTATCTTAGAGAAACTGAAATTGATTTACACTTGATAAGTAGGATGTGACGTGATACACATACAGTTACAACTTACAACACTGTTGTATTTAAAGATCAACACTTATCAATCCATCAACAAGAAGTTCACACTCGGATTTATTTATTACTGGGAGCTGACTGTAATTGTTCTCATTCCTGAGAATGCATGCACTCTCAAAAGGTTTACCTTAAAATCTGTATTGTCAGAAGATTTAGAGTGACAATGACTATCGTTCTCTTGATTTTAGTGTGTAATTTTACAGTATCTGTGATTGATAGATCTGGAAAAAAGTTAAATAAGTTGTGAGGCCCCTAATATTATGTCCCAATTCTCACTCTGCATCTTCTGACATAGGCACCCCAATTGCAAGACAGCACCTTTGACAAAGGTTTTTTTTTCCTCATCATTTCAGAGGGGATGCAGCCAGCCTGGTGGATTTTGTCAGCCATCACAGACTGGTATGGTTCCAGGGAAAGATTAGGGTGTTTTGGTGAAAAGCAGTGAAACTTTGAATATGTGGATGATTTAAAACCAATCTAATCTTTCATAGCAGCCCAAATTTTCCTTTTATTGTTTAAATCTCCAAATGATAAAGGCCAGTTATTCCACTGACTATGAAAAGATCAGTGTGTTTTTCTAATTGATGTTAATATGTCCTTCTTAATTCAGGCCCCGGTGTTTTCCTTGTAGTTGGGACACGACTTTCCCTTGAGCGGGAGCCAGGGGACTGTGAGCACAACCTCTTTCATGCATTTCTGTGCACCTTGGCTTTGCGGAGACTAGGCTATGTCACGATGACATTTAAAGAGGAAAAAAACAAGCTGTTCTGAAAAGTGTCAGTCTCACTCGTAACCTATTTTTGAACTGGGACTGTAATGACATTCCCATTCAGACAGAACTGGTGACTTTCCCTTGTGGGGGGAGGGCGGATCTAGGCTTCTAGCTGCTTAGCAATAAGCAAAGTCAGAGTGGAGAGAGAGAATAATTAAAAATTAACTGCACCCAATTGGCTCCACACTGCTTTCATTTTTGCATGCTTGCTTAATGAGGTGCTTTTCAAGTTTTTAAAATTGTCACATAAAATGCAGCCTCTGGTGAACAAAAGCCATGTAAGAGGTGGGAAAAGATCACCCATCTTGGTGGTCCTCAAACCTTTCTCCCTGAATTTTCACCTCCTAACCTTGAAGCAGCTCTTAACTCTTGGGAGCATGCTGGACTAAGAAAAGGCTGGTGCCACTATCACTGGAATCAGCAATCCAGGAGCCTTGATTTTCCAACTAAACCTTAATTTGTGATGGAAACTTTCCTGGCTCTTCAATTTGGCCAATGCAACGTTAGACAGGTTCCAGAGATGTGCCTTAACAACTGAATGAGCCAGAGGTGGCAGGGTGGGGGAGGTGTTGGAAAGCATACAAAACAGAGAAGCAGTTCAGTTACTCACATATATGTCTGCACCTTCAAGGATCACAGCCTCGTCATGGCGAAGGGGCTTGTGTAACTGAACAAAGCTATGAGCAGGGCCACCCAAGACGGTCAGGTCATAGTGAAGAGTTCTGATCAAACGTGGCCCACTGGAAGAGGGAATGGCAGACCACTCCAGAATTCTTGCCAGAAGAACCCCATGAGCAGTATGAAAAGGAAAAAGTCATGAAACTGGAAGATAAGCCCCCAAGTCAGAAGGTGTACAGTATGCTACTGGGGAGATCAGAGGGTAATTACTAATAGCTCAAGAAAAAAACGTTACTCAATTGTGGATTGTCTGGTGGTAAAAGTAAAGTCCTGTGCTGTAAAGAAAAATATTGCTTGGGAACCTGGAATGCTAGGTAAAGGTTCAAACCAGAGATCAAATTGCCACCATTTATTGGATCAAGAGAAAGCAAGAGAATTCCAGAGAAGCATCTACTTCTGTTTCATTGACTAGGTTAAAGCCTTTGACTGTGTGGATCACAACACACTGTGGAAAATTCTTAAAGAGATGGGAATACCAGACCACCTTACCTGCCTCCTGAGAAATCTGTATGCAGGTCAGGAAGCAACTGGACATGGAACAACAGACTGGTTCCAAATTAGGAAAGGAGTACATCAAGGCTATATATTGTCACCCTGCTTATTTAACTTAAATGCAGAGTACATCATGGGAAATGCCAGGCTGGATGAAGCACAAACTGGAATCAAGACTGTTGGAAGAAATATCAAAACATCAGATATGTAGATGATACCACCCTAGTAGTAGAAAATGAAGAGGAACTAGAGAGTCTCTTGATGAAGGTGGAAAAAGAGAGTGAAAAAGCTGGCTTAAAACTCAACATTCAAAAAGCTAAGACCAAGGCATCCAGTCCCATCACTTCATAGCAAATAGATGGGGAAAAAACAGAGATAGTGACAGACTTTATTTTCTTGAGCTCCAAAATCACTGCAGATGGTAACTATATCCAGAAATTAAAATTAATTAATTTCTTCCTTGAAATAAAAGCTATGACAAACCTGACAGCATATTAAAAAACAGAGACACTTGCCAACAAAGCATGCTGAACATCAAAGAACTGATGCTTTTGAACTGTGTGGCTGGAAAAGACTCTTGAGAGTCCCTTTGTTGCGCAGCCTTCTTCATGGTCCCACTCTCACATCCGTACATACTACCAGAATGTCCATAGCTTTGCATATATGGACATTTGTTGGCAAAATGATATCTCTGCTTTTCAAATTATGGTGCTGGAGAAGACTCTTGAGAGTCCCTTGGGCTGCAAGGAAATAAAATAAGTCAATCATAAAGGAAATCAAACCTGAATATTCATTGGAAGGACAGATGCTGAAGCTGAAGCTCCAATACTTCTGATGCAAAGAGCTGACTCATTGGAAAAGACCCTGACCCTGGGAAAGATTGAGGGCAGGAGGAGAAGGGGATGACAGAGGATGAGATGGTTGGATGACATCACTGACTCAATGGACATGAGTTTGAGCAAGCTCCAGGAGATGGTGAAGGACAGGGAATGCCGGGAGCCAGCGTGAGGAATCCCATCCATGACAAGGTCACGCGGCAGAGGTCTGATGGGCAAGGCGAGTCAGACCTCAGGGTTTCCCCCTGGTATTTCCTGAGCATGTACCCCATCCCCCCAAAAAATAAGAATCTGCCTGCCTTATTGTATTGTACTTTTCCACTCTTCTGACAGTCTCTGGAAAAAAGTTAATTCAGGGCTTCAGTCTCCTGCAAAAGAATGTCTTGGCTTAAAACCCCCTGTGATAGCTCTCTAACTTGCCTAACAAGTTCCTCTTTGCTTACAGCCCCCCAACCACGAGAGGCACAAAGCTTAAAAGCATCTTAAAGATACAGAGCCTTTTCTAGAGAGTTAAAAATTATATTGGTAGAGGGTTTTCACTGCTGACTTAATGTTTGCCGGAAAAAGATATATAATAGTTTTGATGTTAGCAACACTAGACTTTTGAGTTAATTACTTTTCTTTTATTATAAATCACTGTACTCCTTTTACTTGTTATAAATTGCTGTATCTTTGCTATGTAAGAATGTAACTTTATTTAGTGTTTTTTTCTGAGAGTGGCACCAGACTTTGAGAAGAACAATGCAAATAAACTTTTTGGTTGACAAACCTTCTCAAAAAAGGACTGTAAAATGTTAATTGGCCCTTTTGGCTGAAAGATGATCTAAATCACCTAAGATTTGTGTATATAACTAGGTATGCAGAGAGAAAAGCCTGGTTTTGATAAGAGTCTGGGTTGCTAACACTGCATAACTTTGTGTTACCCATTGATCTCCATGTATTATCAAAAGTATAAAAGGCCTTCTGAACAATAAAGGATGGACCAGTTTCTCGGACTAGTCTCTCGGCCTAGTTTCTTGGGAATCTGGCTCCCCCCGTGTCTCTCTCTCTCTCTCTTTTTCTCCCTCTCCCTCCCTCTTCTTTTCCAGCTGAATTCCCATCTGGAGTGGGGTGGCTCACCATGTCTACTTACTTGTCCTGGCTTCTAAGACCTACGCAAAAGGGAGCCTAAGGTGGGGCACCCTTGTCTCTCTCTCTCTCTCTTTTTCTCCCTCTCCCTCCCTCTTCTTTTCCAGCTGAATTCCCATCTGGAGTGGGGTGGCTCACCATGTCTACTTACTTGTCCTGGCTTCTAAGACCTACGCAAAAGGGAGCCTAAGGTGGGGCACCCTTCAGTATTCAAGTGGGTCCCAGTGGCCTAACATAGATGGTGCAAACTTCTTGTCTTGAAGTTTTATTGGTTTTTCCCATAAACCAAATTATTCAGCCTCTTTTCTCCACTTAATTTTCCGACTACACTAATTCTTCCTAATCTTATATTAATAAACAAATAAGTTTTCTTCGCCTACACCATCCACGCTTCAGACTTCCCTGGATCCACTAGGGCTGGACCCCGGCAAGGGAAGCCTGATATGTTGCAGTCCATGGAGTTGCAAGGAGTCAGACACAACTTAGCAACTGACCAGCAACAACATACTTTTCTAAAATCATTCAGTTCAGTTCAGTTCAATCGCTCAGTCGTGTCCGACTTTTTGCGACCCCATGAATCGCAGCATGCCAGGCCTCCCTGTTCATCACCATCTCCCGGAGTTCACTCAGACTCACGTCCATCGAGTCCGTGATGCCATCCAGCCATCTCATCCTCGGACGTCCCCTTCTCCTCCTGCCCCCAATCCCTCCCAGCATCAGAGTCTTATCCAATGAGTCAACTCTTCACATGAGGTGGCCAGAGTACTGGAGTTTCAGCTTTAGCATCATTCCTTCCAAAGAAATCTCAGGGTTGATCTCCTTCAGAATGGACTGGTTGGATCTCCTTGCAGTCCAAGGGACTCTCAAGAGTCTTCTCCAACACCACAGCTCAAAAGCATCGATTCTTCGGCGCTCAGCCTTCTTCACAGTCCAACTCTCACATCCATACATGACCACAGGAAAAACCATAGCCTTGACTAGACGGACCTTAGTCGGCAAAATAATGTCTCTGATTTTGAATATACTATCTAGGTTGGTCATAACTTTTCTTCCAAGGAGTAAGCGTCTTTTAATTTCATGGCTGCAGTCACCATCTGCAGTGATTTTGGAGCCCAAAAAAATAAAGTCTGACACTGTTTCCACTGTTTCCCCATCTATTTCCCATGAAGTGATGGGACCGGATGCCATGATCTTCGTTTTCTGAATGTTGAGCTTTAAGCCAACTTTTTCACTCTCCTCTTTCACTTTCATCAAGAGGCTTTTTAGCTCCTCTTCACTTTCTGCCATAAGGGTGGTGTCATCTGCATATCTGAGGTTATTGATATTTCTCCTGGCAATCTTGATTCCAGCGTGTGTTTCTTCCAGTCCAGCGTTTCTCATGATGTACTCTGCATAGAAGTCAAATAAGCAGGGTGACAATATACAGCCTTGACGTACTTCTTTTCCTATTTGGAACTAGTCTGTTGTTCCATGTCCAGTTCTAACTATTGCTTCCTGACCTGCATACAGATGCTGCAGACCTTCTGCCAGAATCACCATTTGTGGACTTTCTGAAAACCTGTTAATCATAACCATCAAACACCTCATTTTACAGCAAAGGAAGAATACAGAGGGCTCTCACCCAAGACACTGACTGGCACTGCCAGGTGCCTCTCACCCTTAAGCAGGTGACAGAATGTAGATTGAACTGTTGAAGTCTCGGCCAGGGGGTAGCACCCTTCAAGTTTGGGTTGTGGTCCTAAAATATTCTGTTTGACTCTTAAATCCACAGCCAAGGCATTGTGTTTGGACACCATAGTTAAGAACCAAGAAGCAAAAGTAAGCGCAGATCCCTCACTGTATACTTCTATGGAATGTGTTTACTTCCCATTCCCACAATTTAGGTTCTTACAAGGTTTAAAAGTTAACTCTGGCCAAGAGAACATAGGTACAATTCAGTCAAATTGTAACCAGGACAGCCGACATGGCATTCTGGACTCGTCTTTTGGAAAACGGATGGAAATTTTCTATGTACATAACATTTTTGTGATCATATAATACATATGTGTATGTGTAGAGTACTGGAGTGGGGTGCCATTGCCTTCTCTGATGTAAATATTAAATCATATGCAAATTAGCATACAAAAGAGCTCTAAGTGTACATACACACACATACACACGCATATATATATATATAATATGGACTTCCCTAGTGGCTCAGCAGTAAAGAGTCTGCCTGCAGTGCAGTAGCCACAGGAGATTCAAGTTCTATCCTTCGGTTGGGAAGATCCCCCGGAGCAGGAAATGGCAACAAACTCCAGTATTCTTGCCTGGGAAATCCTGTCAACAGAGGAGCCTGGCAGGTGTAGTCCATGGGATCACAAAGACTTAGACACAACTGAAATGACTTCACGCACATACACACACACAGATATATCTTACATGCATTATATATTATAGATGTTATATTATAAATGTTTTAGAAAAAATAAAGAAATGCATCCATACGTAGATTGTTAGTTTAAATAAATCTTAAGAGTAAAAGACTTAGTGCTTAGCTGTGTGTTTCCCCAGTGGGTTCAACCATTTATTAGTAGTCTGGCTATTCACAATTCACTTAATTGCTTTTGACTTGATTTCCTTGACTGCTAAATGGGACAGTGGTAGTAGTTATCTCATAGGGTTATTAAGGAGACTGAATGACATAATATATATAAAGTCATAATTCAGGTGAAGTGCTTAGCATCTCTTTCTAAAGAAGTTCTCAATAAAAATGATCTATTATGATCATATATTTAGATAGATATATTGATGCACAGATATGCATATACATATCAAACACAGATGATAGATATAGATAGAGTGAATTTTTTCAAATATTTTATTTCTAGAAAAATCACAGTGAAATTCTAAACCTTCCTTAATACTTTTCAACTTAAAATTTACAATTTTAAAGTGACAGGCCTGAAAGTAACAAATTGTTTTATATACATACAATTTATTTTCTGAACAATGTCAAGAGAAGCAAGCAAATATATTGATGCTTATGAAATGGAAACTTTAAACCTTTAATATATGCTCAACCGTTTTACATGCTATATATTATATTCAGGATGATTTTTCATTCTGCACTCTAGATTCATATTAAGTATTAGTAATGATGTTCAAATTATCATTTCTACATTGTGTGTGTGTGTTTTTTAATAGCTCCTGGAGTTATATATTTTGTGGCTCAGAGGTTAAAGCCTCTGCGTGGAATGCGGGAGACCTGGGTTCG
>SJYX01021397.1:472635-493419 GCA_006410675.1 Oreotragus oreotragus | reverse complement strand
GTAGTTTGAGCATTCTTTGTGCCTTTCTTAGGGATTAGAATGAAAACTGACCTTTTCCAGTCCTGTGGCCACTGCTGAGTTTTCCAGATTTGCTGGCATATTGAGTGCAGCACTTTCACAGCATCATCTTTCAGGATTTAAAACAGCTCAATTGGAATTTCATCACCTCCACTAGCTTTGTTCGTAGTGATGCTTTCTAAGGCCCACTTGAATTAGAGACTGTTTATCTCTGTTTGTCGTGCAGGGCTACTTGATAAAGCATTTATATACTTAAGACTGTCTGCAAGGAGTTTATCTTTTAAATGTTCATTTCATACATTAGTGTCCACTCTTGTTTTCCTCAGTTTGGTAGGAGTAAAGATGTTATAATGATATAGAAATAACACCAACAAAAACATTTCATTCCCTAGAAACATAATATCNTTATCTCTGTTTGTCGTGCAGGGCTACTTGATAAAGCATTTATATACTTAAGACTGTCTGCAAGGAGTTTATCTTTTAAATGGTCATTTCATACATTAGTGTCCACTCTTGTTTTCCTCAGTTTGGTAGGAGTAAAGATGTTATAATGATATAGAAATAACACCAACAAAAACATTTCATTCCCTAGAAACATAATATCCAAAATGGTAGGTTTTTACAAATGAGAGAGCTAGTTAGCAATGGCAGCCCACTCCAGTACTCTTGCCTGGAAAATCCCATGGGTGGAGGAGCCTGGTAGGCTGCAGTCCATGGGGTCGCTAAGAGTCGGACAGGACTAAGCGACTTCACTTTCCCTTTTCACTTTCATGCATTGGAGAAGGAAATGGCAAACCACTCCAGTTTGTTGCCTGGAGAATCCCAGGGGTGGGGGAGCCAGGTGGGTTGCCGTCTATGGGGTCACACAGAGTTGGACATGACTGAAGTGACTTAGCAGCAGCAGTAGCAGTTCTTTGGAAAATCGACCCTTTAGATTAGAAGACTCTCCAGGGCTCATATAAACCTAACATCAAACTGAACTCCAGGGAGGTCAAGTGATGAACCTGGGCCTTATTTGCTGTCTAATTCTTACTCTGCCACTGCACATTGTCCTCATGAAATGTATCTGAGAACTAACCTTGAATATTTTAGGACTACAGAGTGGAATCATTCTATGTGTTTAGTATATTTGTCTTAAAATTATATTATTTGTTGGGATGTTTTATATCATATAGCTTCCTCAAATTTATTTCTTAGTGGTGGATAATGTCTTTTTCCCTCTCTATATTTATGTATCACTTCTTCCCCTTGCACTTAATTTTTCCTGCCCTTGACTTCCACCACATTGTAGGAAATAACCAATGAAAATGAAGAGCACCTGGTGTTCTCTCCTTGCGGACTTTAAATGAACTTTAAGGGACTAGTCTATATTACAAAGCTGCAATCGTTCTTTGAGATTATGGTTTCTATACATCAAGCTTGGTGTATTTTCTTTCACCAAGAAAGGAAATCTAGGAATCTTTGTAGAGACATGGGTAAATGTCTAAGAACAGAGTGTGTGGGTCATGGGGTAGCTTTATGCCTAACTTCTAAGAAACTGCCAAGTATTTTCCAAGATGCAAGATGTACCCTCTTACATGTGCCCAGCAGCAAAATCAAGCTCCAAATGCTCACACAGGTGCTGTGGTCACTCTTTGATCTTAGCCATTCAAGTGGACATGTAGGGGTATCTTATTGCAGTTTTAATTCTATTTCCATAATGAAGAAATATGTTGAACAGTTTTTTTCATGTGGTAGTTATCCATATATCATCTTTGGTAAAGAATCTATTCAAATCTTTATTTCTTCAAATTATTTTATCCTGTGGTTAGTCAGTTGTAAGAAATCTTCATATATTTTAAAACCAGATTTTTTTTGAGCATACATTTCATGCATATTTTCTTCCAGTGTGTAGCTCACTTTTTCATTTTCTTAACCATGTCATGTGAAGAGGGTCTTAATTTCAGTAAGAATACATCAATGATTTGTTTTCTTTTGTAGTCCTTGCTTTTTATTTCATAATTTAAAAACATTTGTAAAACCAAAGAAAATATATTTTTAGAGTTTTCATTCCTTTAGCTCTTACATTTAGAGCCAAGGATGTTCATAGCAGCTTTATTTGTGACAGACAAATTGTAAACAACCCAAATGGCCATTGATGGGTTAATACATAAGTAAACTGTATATCTATAAAATGCAGTCCTACTCAAAAAAGAAAATAAATGAATCAGATTTTCCTCTCATGACTGGATCACGTGGGCTGGAACAAGAAATTGACCTTGGGGCAAAGTAGAATTCTGTGTGATGGGTTTGCTGGGCTCCTGAATGTCAGGAGAAATCTGAGTTTATCCTTGCAGCAAATAGAATGTCAGAGGAAACTTTTGTTCAGCAGTAAGAGTCTTAGAGAAAATATGGACGCCTATGAAAATCGTAGATGACTGAGCAACTAATACACATGCACACAAACACAAACACACACACAGACACAGTGGGAAGCTACTATGTAGCACAGGGAACTCAGCCAGGTGCTTTGGGATGTGGGGGTGGGTGGGAGGCAGGATGATAAGGAGGGGATATATGTATACTAATGGTTAACTCACATTTTATGTAGCAGAAACCAAGACAATACTATAAGCAATTATCCTCCAATTAAAAACAAATTCTAAAAAATTTAAAAAAGTGGAAATTTTGTGGAAGCTATGGGGGAAAAATGTCACTTTGAGATAAGCATTTACATGTATTATAATTTAATTAATTTTATCCATTCCCCTCAATAGATTATTTCTTGGGGAAAAAATGGATAATTCCATTACCTTTTATAAGCTGAGAAGATTGGAGGAACTTAGGTTTGTCTGGTGTGAGGAGATGGTGATTATTTTCTGAATTAAAGGAACTCTGTGAATGTACCTTCAATAGACTGCTAATCAATTCCGCCGCATAAATAAAGCATGATTACATTCATGTGGAATGAAAGGACTGAAAGGATTTTAATAGCCATGCTTTTAGATAGTCACAGCTGTCTCTTATAAAATTATTTTCAGTTCTATTTGATTTGTCTAACCCAAGTCTTAGAATGCAAAATGTATGAATGGTTCACTCTTGGAGCTACAACAAACAAAGTAGTTTCCAAAAAGATTGTGAATGTCATTCCTCAACTTTTTTATCAATGAACCAAGGGCATGACAGAAGCTGCACACTTGGATAAGCTGAGTGCAACATCTATGGGGCCCTTAAATTATCGTACAGAGTCTTCCCCATGTACATTCTGAGTGCCTGTTTCTGGAGTTGTGCTTGTTTCTGGTGACAATGTAAAAATCAGCTTAATTATGTACAACTCATTATCTGACTATATTAGCCAGTAGCTAGAGTTTAATAAACACTGGGGCTTATGTAGGAATATAAATACTTAAAAATGGTAATAGAATTCAGATGAACTTAAGGAGCTTGTAATCAGTAAAAGACAGTAAGCATCTTTCAGGTACATAGATACCAGTACTGAAACAAACACAATTGCTTAAATACTGAAAACAACTTAAGAATGAAACACTGAAATTTAAAAAAAAGAAAAGAAAATCAACCATCACAAGAGCAGACAGATTTATTCATATTGCCCTGTGCCCCCTGCCTCTCAACCCAGGGACTCCTATCGCTGTCTCTTGTACACAGGGCCCCTGCTCATATACTACCCTTGAAGTCACACAGTGGAGGAGGGGGAGGAATGGGGCACCTTTGCTTGTCAGCCAGGGTGGGGTCAGTCCTAGGAAACCTTATCTCACCCAGCCCTCCCTCCGTTCTTGCGCCCATCCCACTCTGATCTCACCCAGCCCTCCCTCCGTTCCCACACTGTTGCGTCTCTGGGCTTTCTGGCTCCTCACTCACCCTGCCCTGGCTACACAGGCACCTGTTGCTCCTTACGGACTCCAGGAACACTTTCTCCTTAGGATCTCGGTGTTTGCAGTAACCGCCCTCTCCCCGGCTACTTGCCGACAGGTTTGCCTCTTTTGGAACTTACTCAACACTGCAGGTCTCCTGGTTGCCCTCCCCTGGTTTTCCCTCTGTAAAGCACCTCTCTTCCAACCCAGACCAGTTATTTCCCATAACTCTCTTTATTGTTTATCTTTCCTGGCTGGAATGTAGTTCCACGAGGGCAAAGATAGATGTGTAATTTATTTAATGCTGGGTCCCAGAGCCAATGACAGTACCTGTCGGTGGGAGATGCTCAGATCACATTTGTTAGGTGAAAACACGTGAGAATGGATGCTCTGACAGCTTTTGAAAGGCTAACTGAGAGCTTTGGGATAAAGTGAGAACAGTATCGTTGGAAGACTTCACACTTAGGCTGGACAAACCTTGGCAGTGACATTGTACAGAGTATTGAGAATTAAGTGGTAATTAAGTGTTTTGTTCTTTTGAAGCACTCACTGTGTCTAGTTTCTAATTAGATGAAGGATAACTAATAACATATTTTATTAATAAAAGAGCAATGCTCTTCCTGTCCAGATCTCAGATTATGCTGCTAACAGAAAGACACATAATTGCTTTTTCGGTTGGATTTAAAAGTAATTAGCAATGATTAAATATCTATAATTTATTTTAATACATGTCAATTATTAAATTATGTTTAATGATTAAATGATTTCACTAATCAAATCTTTTTTTAATAATTAAAAAATTAAGTTGTGCCGGCTTATTTCAGATAGCTCATACCATCTTAAACCCAGTCTTTTGGGCCACATGATTCTAATACAGGCATTACTTACCCCCGGTGGTATTTTACCTTAAGTGCATGACCCAGTCTTAAATAGGCATCTTGAAATCCAGAGATATAAATTACACTGGCAAAATAATAACAAATATACCAGTCTGTGTTGTATGTTCCGAATAGCTATTCTTTTACATATTTGATTTTCTTAATGGACAGGCAACACTCAATTTTTAAAGTATATTACATTGTTAAGAAGATAGGTCATTTATTCATTTTTTTCTTAGTTTCAAAATACTTAAATTTTCTTCTTTTCCTATACTTGCAATGGCCCTAAATCTCTGGCCCCTTATTTTATACACTTATAGACATACCAAGTCTTAAGCATTTTGAGTTCCTCCCAATTGAAAAGCTTGAGCATTTTCCTACACCAAATGACAATAAAGTCTATAGTTGGTTTCTTAGAGTGTGGCTCATATACTGTATTTACTATAGGCACCTTACCCCAATATCTCACCTGTAAACCTGTATGAGACCTCTTGTGTGCAAAGACAAGAACTATAGAATTTTTGGAATTTTTAAGAGTTTTACATTATGTGTAACTTTTTGTTGTTGGTGGAATATGTATGTGTATGTGCAAGTGTTTTAATCCCATTCTAATTAGTTGAATGTTTGAAGCACCTTAATTGTCAATATAAGCTCTAAATTAGTTAGCCTTTGAAACACTAATCAGAAGCCCACAGATTAGTAGTTCTGTTGGAAGGATTCAGTTTTCTTTGATCAACACCAGAGAGTCTGTTAATTAGTACAATTGATGTTAGGTGTGATTTTTAAATTGGTGAAATGACCGGGTCCAAGATATATAGATTGGCTAGATGGCTTACAAGGCCTTCTAGTCTACTGATAAAATTGCTTCACTTTGAGATAAAGCATTGTCCTTGGGATTCCATCCAGGCCTGTGTATAGCTTCTAGTGCGGGATTCCATCACCTCCTCTCTACTGGAGGGACAGCTGAATCCTGCCACTAGACTACTGTGCACTTGTCTCAAGACAGCCTTTCATCAAATGCATGAGCCAGAGTATAGAAAAGATAAGAGAGCAGAGATGTTATCAAGCTTGTCCAATTTGTTATATGAACTGGCTTGTTGTTTAGTCTCTAGGTCATGTCCAATTTTTTGCAGTCTCATGGACTGCAGCATACCAGGCTTGCCTGTCCTTCAGTATCTCCCCGAGTTTGCTCAGACTCATGTTCATTGAGTCAGTGATGCCATCCAAACATCTCACGCTCTGTCACCCTCTTCTCCTCCTGCCCTCAATCTTTCCCAGCATCAGGGTCTTTCCCAAATGAGTCAGCTCTTTGCATCAGGCGGGCAAAGTGCTGGAGCTTCAGTTTCAGCATTAGTCTTTCCAATGAGTATTCAGGGTTGATTTCCTTTTTAGTTGGCTGGTTTGATCTCCTTGCTGTTCAACAGATTCTCAAAATTCTTCTCCAGCTCTGGTTATTGCTAAATTAGTAAACATTTGAATACTCGATCGAATTTGCTCAGAGACTAGCTTTTGTGTGGGAAAAAAAAAAAAAACTGCCAAGGAGTATACCCATCACTGCATACTCCAACAATGGAAGTCACTCATGTCTAATTGCTAATTGTCAATAATTAACAATTGTTAATGCCAATGAAGGTATGCCCTTCATGGTCATTGAGAATTTCGAGATGTTAGAAGTCCCATAAAAGTAAGTGTATGATAAAATTACAAATATTTTCCAAGAAATAAGTAAAACAACAAATCATATGATTTATACCATATTAAGTGAACTAATAATTTTCTAAATCAGCTACACTAACAGCTTGTATCCAAGTAGAAATGTTTCTGCAAATGAATTATGTCCCTTAAAATGGGAGAGAGATTTTTTTCTTTATGTTAATAGACCTACTCTTACCGAAAGCCCAAGAAATTAGGATCATGTGGATGTTCAGAAAAATTGCAAGGTGAGGAAGGAGATAGAGGTTCTTTAAATAACTGAATACATTATGGAGAGAGGAGAAAATAAAATTAGCTAAGGGGAATGTATATAGTTTGGAAATTTTAAAAAAATGACCTAGGATAGTATTAACTTAGCTATGACTAGAGGTGAAAAGTGGAGAGGAACAAGGGAATAATATGACTTGGGTGATTTATCCTGGTGGGAAAAGAAGAGAGGAGATTGTGGCAGAAGAAGATCTTTCTAGGGACTAAGTTTCCACACTCATCACTGGGGCGTGGCTAGCTGGAAGCAAACGTCCGCTTTATGGCAGTGACAGCCGAGGCACTGAGCTGTGGCATGGCCGTGCCTGCAGTGGTCCTGTCTCCTTCCCACTGCTTGGGTTTGTACGTCAGAGACTGTTAGTATACCTAGAGCAAAACTTATGCTCTGCTTTCAAAAGATCAAGTTTAAACCTGGGGGTCCTAACTTTTAGGCTTAATACTCATTTAAAATAGGTTCTACTTGTGACCTAATTTGCAATTAAATGCAGTCAAATTTCAATAATATTTCTGAGACAGCTACTAAGCAATGCAAAGCAAAACAAAACAATAAAACTATTGATGTGCAGCTAATTTATAAACTGATGTTAGTCCTTGTTTCCAAAAATAATATCTGAAGACAGAAATAAGTAACTGACAGCATTTAGAGCAATTAAGTACAATTAAGTACTGTAACANGAGACAGCTACTAAGCAATGCAAAGCAAAACAAAACAATAAAACTATTGATGTGCAGCTAATTTATAAACTGATGTTAGTCCTTGTTTCCAAAAATAATATCTGAAGACAGAAATAAGTAACTGACAGCATTTAGAGCAATTAAGTACAATTAAGTACTGTAACAGAGAAGGCAATGGCACCCCACTCCAGTACTCTTGCCTGGAAAATCCCTTGGACGGAGGAGCCTGGTAGGCTGCAGTCCATGAGGTCGCTAAGAGTCAGACACGACTGAGCAACTTCACTTTCCCTTTTCACTTTCATGCATTGCAGAAGGAAATGGCAACCCACTCCAGTGTTCTTGCCTGGAGAACCCCAGGAACAGAGGAGCCTGGTAAGAGGCCATCTCTGAAGTTGCACAGAGTTGGACACGACTGAAGTGACTTAGCAGCAGCAGCAGCAGCAAGTACTGTAACAGACACAGTCCAAGGGATGATGTAAATGCTGATTCCTTCATTTAAAATTCTCTAACGAGGAAAGGAGGGTGTCAGAGGATGAGATGGCTGGACAGCATCACTGATGCAATGAACATGAACTTGGGCAAACTCCNGACTTAGCAGCAGCAGCAGCAGCAAGTACTGTAACAGACACAGTCCAAGGGATGATGTAAATGCTGATTCCTTCATTTAAAATTCTCTAACGAGGAAAGGAGGGTGTCAGAGGATGAGATGGCTGGACAGCATCACTGATGCAATGAACATGAACTTGGGCAAACTCCAAGAGATGGTGAGGGACAGGGAGGCCTGGCATGCTTCAGTCCATGGGGTCGCAAAGAGTTGGACGTGACTGGATGACTGAACAACAGCAGCAATGAGGATATTTTTTTTTCTCCAATATAAAAACAAAAATCAGATATGCAATGTAGAAAGCAATACATATGGGTGAATGGAAGTTCCTGAATCCAGCACCCAGAGTCTGTGCCATGAAGACATGCTGTTCCTCACTGCATTAAGTTCTTAACTTCATCACCAGACAGGCATTACATCCAAAGGAAGAAAGGATCTGTCACACTTAACCTCAGAAGGCCCGAAAATCAGTCACTTTTTAGCTTTGGCAAATAAATAGTGAGTGGGGTGGCAGTTGTTCATTGCTCTCTTTGTCATTGTTGCCAAATACCACGGCCAGACTGAAGCTCCAGTCTAAAGGACACACTTGTCCAGTTGAAACAGAGGATGCCCTTGTCATAAGCAAGGCTGGGAGGAAGTTCTGTGCCTGCTGAGTGACCAACAAACAGTGCCAGTCAGGGTTGATGTCAAAAGCTCTATGAAACCGGGGGATGTCATGCCAACCCTGGTGCTCACACATGCTAGGGGAACTCACGAACGCACCAACGGTTCTGGGCTTTTTTTTTTTCCATGAAAGAAAGTGCTAAAATTCAAAACAAATGGCCAAGTGCATTTTATATTTGTATCAGTCTAGTTTTTACCTGAGCATAAAAGAAACCTTTCCACATATGCTGATGGAAACCAGTTTTGATTTTCTGTTTGTCTCTGGGTTTACTTACTAGAAAAGAAAAAAATAAAAGGTTCATTCTCTGTCATCAAGGGTAATGATTATAGGAAATCAAATCTGAAAGTTAATAATAACAATTCATTGCTATAAGTATGTATTGAATGGTGCCCATTCTTTCAACAAAGATGTCTTAAGCATCTATTCTACGCAAATCCCTCAGAGGATACAAATATGAATAAGACCTAGAGTGTGCCTTCAAGAATTCCAGACTTTAGAAAAGAAGATAAAGAAATTCACATAAATAGCTCTAATGGGTAGAAATGATATCTGCATTATAAAAGAAGCACAAATAAAATGCTAGTGTTTGCAGTGTACTTGGAATTTAAAAAGCAGTGTGTGGGCTTTAGGATCTAAAATACCTGTGTTAGTCTCTTGCCTTGGTCATTTGTTGTGACATTGGCTATATTGTCGTTCAGTTGCTAAGTCGTGTCTGACTCTTTGCGACCCTGTGGACTGCAGCATGCCAGGCTTCCCTGTCCTTCACCATCTCCTGGAGTTTGCTAAAACTCATGTCCATTGAGTCAGTGGTGCTATCCAACCATCTCATCCTCTGCTGCCGCCTTCTCCTCCTGCCCTCAATCTTTCCCGGCATCAGAGTCTTTTTCCAATGAGTCGTCTCTTCCCATTTGGCCCATCAGGCCAAAGTATTGGAGCTTCATCTTCAGCTTCTGTCCTTCCAATGAGTATTCAGAGTTGATTTCCTTTAGGATAGGCTGGCTTGATCTTGAATTAATCATGCTGCATCTCAATCCCCTATTTGTATTTAATAAAATGGTCTAGCAACACTTACCTCATTGTCTCAGGGTTAAAGGGCATAATGTACGTAAATTGCTTACACAGAACTAGGCAGAGTTTGGTATTATAAAAGATAAAGAGGTTATTTCATGCTGAGACCATTAGGAAACATTTTATCTGAGTCTTAGAAGCTGGACAGAAAGAATTACGTCGTCAAAAAAGCTGGGGTGGAAGGACACTTGGCACATTCAGGAAACAAAATGTTGCTCAGTTTTTCAGGAGTATCTTGGTGGCAAGGAATTCTGTTTACCCAGCAGTGGAGAGGATCTGAATGAGTTTATTGGTCTAGCTTGGAGTACAGGTATATAGTAATGACCCTAAGCAAGGGGAAAGATTGGGAAATGGTCCAAAAGTTGAATTACCTGGCTTATTTCCCTCTGCATAGCAACCTGGAGCTAGTTCTCTAAGCAGATTTGCTGTCCTGGGCTGCCACTATCTGTCTTTCCTTCTCATAGAACAAAAATCCTTTGTGAAAAGCAAATATTTATTTCTATGGAACTGGTATAACCCTAGATGAAGAGGGAATATTTTGGGATCTAGGTCTCAGCTAAAAAGAGGCCAGCACCTTGCCAGCTCATCTCTGCCTCAGTGTTAAATATTTCAGAGACACCAGACACTGGGCAGCATTATTTACAGACCATTATCAGTAGCAGCCAGAAGAAATTAGAGAAGGCTTATCAGGCTGAGGTGTTTTGTTTATGACTAGTCATTAAAAAATTATAATTGCTTAAAAACTTTCTATACCTTTTGCAATTTTTAGATACACCAGTGTTGCTTTGCCATAAACAAATATTAATAATACTAAGATGGGTTAAATGGCACATGAATATTTATTATTATGCATATACTGTTATTATAGATTTATAACACAGTTGATTCTCTTTCAAAGCAATGGCTTCTATTGACATGGCATTCATATGTTGTTGCTCAAATTGTCACTGACACATTTTATGTGAACATCAGGTGGTACAGGTACAGGACAGAGCTGCCACTGAAGACAGAGAAAACAGGTCCTTGTATGACACCTGGAAAACTTCTGGCCACTGTACTCTAAGTTGCAGGCAGCGAGCGATGCATTTCCTTTTTGATCAGGGGTTTCTGATACTTGTAGCCAAAGCATTTTAGTGGATGGTTGAGTGTCCTGGAAACTAAGCACACTCATTTCTAGGCATTCACCTCACAGGTCTTTTGGGAGGACTATTTGAGAATAACTGCTCAATTAATTTAGCAAGGACTCTTTTGTGTCCCCTTAGTAGATAGTATTGTTCTGGGCCCAAATAATAGATCCTTATTCATATTTGTTGATTCACAGTTTATGTGAAACCTGCTTCACTTGCCAACTGCTCACTTGGCTTTGTTTTGATTTTATGTTTGTTTCAACATTTGCTTCAATAAATGGTGATGTTGAGACTGGCTTTTAGAAATTAACACTCCTCCTACTTCCCAAGATTCTCTCTTTGTCCTTTTTCCAATCTTTAAAATGAGATAGAAACTTAGAAAAGAGGTTGATTTGTCCAGAGTCTAGTGAAAGAGCTAGTCATATGAGAAGATAGTTTTTACATTTCGTTTCTTATCGTGAGAATATTTTCGTTTCGATTCACTATTAGCGGCAGAGTTAAAGTTAAAATCCAGCTCACACCCCTCCCCCTGTGTTTTGGTCCATTTTTATTTTGTTTGTTTCCCCACCTTATGAATTCTTCAAATAAGTCAATGCTGTCAGGCTAGCCCTAACAATAGGCTGCTGCTGCTGCTGCTGCTAAGTCACTTCAGTTGTGTCCGACTCTGTGTGACCCCATAGACGGCAGCTGTTCATTTTATTAACTTGCAGAAGGTATAGTTTGTTAGCTTGCATATGTTAATATGCCATTATAATTCTCTCCTTGTACATATCATCTTGCTTATATTAGCATTTGTTTACTAACCCACATCTGGGGCTAACTGTGGGTGTGTGATTGAAATGATGCTGTTAGTCTTTGCTGGGATAGGCCACAGGAACCCAGGTGGCACAGTCTTGGGTGATGTGTATAACTGCCTTGTTAAGTGATATATATCTCTTAGACCTTTCATTAAATAAGTTCCCTTTGTCACATGCTTACGACAATTGCTCTAGGCCAGTAGATTTCAAATTGCCATTACTCTAGGGAACTTTAGAGGTGCTTTGGGGAGTCATAGACTAAAATGAAGAGGAAATCGAAGTTGTGGGATGCAAGCTGGTCTCTGATAGTAGTTATGAAGGGATTGGAAGCAAGATAAATTCTCTTTATCATCCTAGGTATAACATCATTTTCAAAAGGCATCTTTGAGGTTGGTTAAAGGTGACAAGGAGAGTTGTAGGAGGGAAACGAGGGTTCAGAGAAATCTGGCTGTGAGTTCTGACTATAGAGTTCTGTGAGTTCTAACCCTTATAGTTAATCAGTATTAATCGGGTGGCAGATATTGCACTGCTGCTGCTGCTAAGTCGCTTCAGTCCTGTCCGACTCTGTGCGACCCCATGGACGGCATCCCACCAGGCTCTGCTGTCCCTGGGATTCTCCAGGCAAGAACACTGGAGTGGGTTGCCATTTCCTTCTCCAATGCATGAAAGTGAAAAGTGAAAGTGAAGTTGCTCAGTCGTGTCCGACTCTTAGCGACACCATGGACTGCAGCCCACCAGGCTTCTGCATCCACGGGATTTTCCAGGTACCGTGTTCTAAACATGAGAGATGGAGTTTGTTGGCTTCTACTTTTTGTAGTGAGAAATTAATGTGAGCAGGGCCTGGAAAATTACAAAACAGAATATAGATATCAGGCACTATAGGGGTTGACTTAAGTTGAGAAACAGCTTATCTGGAGACTAATGCAGTTTCTCCTTTCATATCAGTCACAGAGACTGGTCACTTTGTGAACTGGCTCTTAAGCATCACTTCCATGTTGAAGGTCTCATGGCCATTAATTCACAATTAAAAATAGCCCCCGGTCCTTGTCCCTGGCATTGGCCCCATCCTCCTGCCTCTTCTCTGAACCAGTCAGGCTTTGATCTCTAACTTTTCTCTTTCTTGTGGCTCAGCTGGTAAAGAGTCCTCCTGCAATGCGGAAGACCTGGGTTCAGTCCCTGCATTGGGAAGATCCCCTGGAGAAGGGAACGGCTACCCACTCCAGTATNCCCCATCCTCCTGCCTCTTCTCTGAACCAGTCAGGCTTTGATCTCTAACTTTTCTCTTTCTTGTGGCTCAGCTGGTAAAGAGTCCTCCTGCAATGCGGAAGACCTGGGTTCAGTCCCTGCATTGGGAAGATCCCCTGGAGAAGGGAACGGCTACCCACTCCAGTATTTTGGCCTGGAGAGTTCCATGGACTGTACAGAGTAGGACACGACTGAGCGGCTTTCACTTTCACCTTCCTGCCTCTTCTCCGGACCAGTCAAGCTTTGATCTTCAACTTTTCTCCTTCAGACCCCTGACCAACCAGCTCTGTCATTTGCCTGCCCACGTGTCCATATATTTCCTTATATCGGGCCATGTCTCTTCCAACACAAAGTGGATCATCAGGCATATGTACTTTTTAAAGCTCTGCTCACATAGAACCTTAAGCTCCCCACTGTTCCCAGGGGGCACCCTCAGTGTGTCTTCGGTTTAGAAGTAGACCATTTTCAGCTTCAAACCACATGCCAAGCCAGCCCACACTGAGGCAAGCCTGGCTAGTTCCTTCCTCAGTCCGCGGGTGACAGAGTATGAGGACCAGTGCAGGCGGGGTGGGTGGCCTGAGGAGACAGACCGCCTCCTGAGAGAGGCTGCCAGAGCCCCACGAATGTGTCTTCTCTGCTCGTCTTTCTCAAATGGTGTGCTCTTTGAGAGCAGAGACGGTGACTCTGAAATGTGTCAGAAGAGATCCTGACACACACTGGGTCTTTAATAAATGCTTATTGAAATGAAGTTAATGATTAGTGGGTGACAGAGATAGGACAAAGAGCCAAGTGTACACACTGAGTTCAAGGTGTCTTCCACCACATATTCAGGAATAACCACCCAGGAAACTCTTAGTGAAAGGGCTGAGGGGCAAAAAGTGTGGTGCATGTAGCGGAAAGTGGAAACGTTAGTCCCTCAGTCATATCCGACTCTTTGCAACCCAATGGACTGTGGCTCCTTTGTCCATGGGATTCTGCAGGCAAGAAGACTAGAGTGGGTTGCCATTCCCTTCTCCAGGGGATCTTCCTGACCCAGGGATCAAACCTGGGTCTCCTACATTGCAGGTAGATTTTTTATCATCTGAACCACAGGGAAATCCAGATATAGTGGGGGCAGGGGTGTTTCTCTGTGAGGCCTTGGTAATCATCCTAATTGATCAAATGACCTAGTTTTAACTCTGCAGCTCCTATTTCTCTCAATAATAGCTCAAATAAACCCACAGAATGACCGTAACTTTTGCCTTTTTTAGCTCTCTTTGAAACCCGATCTGTGAGAGGCTTCAAGCCCCAAAAGAACCCAAGCCAGGTCTTCCTCCTTTTTATTTTCTTTTTACTTCTTCCCTCTTTTAAAAATTTCTTCCCTTGTGAAGTATTGCTGAGAACTCAAAAACTGAACAAGTTGTTACATAATTAAGTTAAATGCTCTTAATGTCTGTATCACTTCATGGAAACTAGATGGGGAAACAGTGGAAACAGTGTCGGACTTTATTTCGGGGGGCTCCAAAATCACTGCACATGGTGACTGCAGCCATGAAATTAAAAGATGCTTACTTCTTGAAAGAAAAGTTATGACCAACCTAGATAGCATATTGAAAAGCAGAGACATTACTTTGCCAACAAAGGTCTGTCTAGTCAAGGCTATGGTTTTTCCAGTGGTCATGTGTGGATGTGAGAGTTGGACTGTGAAGAAGGCTGAGCGCCTAAGAATTGATGCTTTTGAACTGTGGTGTTGGAGAAGACTCTTGGACTGCAAGGAGATCCAACCAGTCCATTCTGAAGGAGATCAGCCCTGGGATTTCTTTGGAGGGAATGATGCTAAAGCTGAAACTCCAGTACTTTGGCCACCTCATGTGAAGAATTGATTCATTGGAAAAGACTCTGATGCTGGGAGGGATTGGGGGCAGGAGGAGAAGGGGATGACAGAGGATGAGATGGCTGGATGGCATCACTGACTTGATGGATGCGAGTCTAAGTGAACTCCAGGAGTTGGTGATGGACAGGGAGGCCTGGCGTGCTATGATTCATGGGATCGCAAAGAGTCAGACACGACTGAGTGACTGAACTGAACTGAACTGAATGTCTGTAATAGAGATTATTTGACAGTGTATAGTGAGAGGCACTCGGATTAGAGGAGTCCTCCCCAAGGAGACTTGAAGGTTAAGAAGACTTTATTAGAAGTGCAGCCACACCCTGCAGCAGGAAAGGAGTGTGGCCTTTTTGAGAAAGTGCTTTAAAATGGCTGGAGTCTAGAGATGGAGGAGGAAAATAGTGAAAGTGAAAGTGAAATTGAAGTCACTCAGTTGTGTCTGACTCTTTATTTGCAAACCCACAGACTGTAGCCCACTAGCCTCCTCCATCCATGGCATTTTCCAGGCAAGAATACTGGAGTGGGATCTTCCTGACCCATGGATCAAACCTGAGATGGAGGAGGAGATGTACCCAGTTACAATGGCGAGTTAGGTTGATGTCAGATCACGAAGGGCTGTTACAAGCTGTGTGAATTTTTATCTTTATTCTTAAGAGTGTTGAAGAGACATGAAAGTATTTTAAGGAAGAAGTTATATTTTTTAAATTTCAGATTTAGAAGTTTTTATCCTCATAAATAGTCAGGGGAACAGACTGGAGGGAGGCTAGAGAAACTGAGGGGGGGGTCAAGTTAGGTGGCTGTTGTTACAGGAACAAGATGGCTTGGATTAAGTTGGTGGCATGGGGAAAGGTGGAGTGATTTGAGAGAAATAGATTCAACTGGATAATTAATTGGAGGTAAAGCCCAGGGAGAAGGAGATGCCAGTTTTAAGTTCCAGTTTTCTGGCTTGAGTAGTTGGATGAAGGTGCCAGCTACTGAGCTCAGAATGTAAGGAAAAGGAGCAGATAGAAGGAACAAAATATGATATTCTGTGTCTTGCTTGTATTTACCTATTCCAAGATTTGACGCACAGATGGATCTTCTTGGAGGTCATCATTAAACCTACTACAGTTTCCCTAGAAAATTCCTAACTATCTTTCAACACCCACTCAAAAGTCTTCCTGCAGTGAGGCCTCTGGACCTCATAGACCACGAAGCCACAGAGCCCTCTCCCATCTTTGGTGCCAGTCTGTTCTTGGAGAGTTGTCTGTCACAGCACTTGCCGTATTTGACTGCAGTTTTTGTTTATCTGTCAGTCTCCCTATGGGCTTTGAGCTCCATAAGAGCAGAACCTCATCTTTGTTTTTCTCTGTGGTCCCAAACCAGCCATTGCACATGCTCAGTGAGTACTGAATCAGATGATAACAGAGGGGTGGCGGGCATTGGTGTCTAGAAGCTATGCTCTCAGGCAAGAGTTAAAGCTACTGTGTAGAAACCTCACTGGGGATGAGTCATATTTATACTGTCTTTTTGTACTCGGTACCTGAATTTGTCATGGTAATCAAACAATCGGAGGTTTGAAAAAAGGTTTCCTTGGAATCCTCAGTGATTAACAAAAAGCATTAGTTCATCTTCAGTCACTGTATGGCCTGGAGGAAGTTATTCATTATCATCTCAGTTTTTCTATTTAAAAAATGGAGAAGGAAAAAAACCCAAACCCTTTTTTTTTTTTTTTTTTTAAACTTAGCTCTTTGTATCCGAAGAGCTTTATTAAACAGCCTTGACTACCTACTATATCACACAGCCAGGAAGTGACAAAGCCAGACCTTGAATCCAGAGCTATCTAATTCCAGCCACTAAGCTGTATGGATTATTTTCAGTCATGGTCTAACAAACATAACAGTGAAGACATCTAGTGGACGAGACAGTTGAAATGCAGCTCAAGAAGAGCAAGGAGAGACCACCAGCAGAGTCATAGATTCACATAATACAGAGTATGCTGAAGGAACAATGAGTTAAAAAAAACATCATCAGGAAATGTTCTATCCAATCCACCCTTGAATTTGGCATTCCATGTTTGTGTCTAACAGATTTGCCTGGATTCTGTTGTAGAGTACCCTGGGAACACTGGGGCTTCTTGCTTTGAGGGGCATTACGATGACTACTGGTTACGTTACTTGTTTCTCGCTGTTCAGGTCTGATCTGGGCATGTGCGTCTGTGGGATTATAGCATCATATGTGATTACAGTACAGTACATTCTCAGCCAAGCACACGGTGTACAGTGAGCCCAGCCTGTTTTTATTCAGTGATTATTGCTTTTGATTTATATAAGCTCAGTTGTCAGACGCGACTGAATGAGCACATGCACAATGGAAGGAGCAGGTGATAGTGCGGCAGGGCAGCAAAGGGAGGGGAGTCTATATAGTTGTGTAATTTGACTTGAAATTTGCTTTGCTTTTTGAGTTTAGGTGTCTAGTCAGTCTAAATTTCAGGGCATAATTGATGGCACCATGAGTAATAGGGAGATAATTTCTTAACACCCACACAAAGGTATTAGCAAACAGGCAGGACAAAAATAAAGTAAAGGGGACTGAAAACAGCCGCAGACTATGTCTATTTTGGAAAATTCAAGTCGCTTTGTAAACCCCCTGATGATATACTTTCAATTTTAGGCTAGAATAACTTCCTAAAGGGCTTCCCTGATAGTTCAGTTGGTAAAGAATCTGCCTGCCAATGCGGGAGACTCCAGTTCAATTCCTGGGTCAGAAAGATCTGCTGGAGAAGGATTAGGCTACCCACTCCAGTATTCTTGGGCTTTCCTTATAGCTCAGTTGGTAAAGAATCTGCCTGAAATGCAGGAGACCCCGGTTCGCTTCCTGGGTTGGGAAGATCCACTGGAGAAAAGACAGGCTACCCACACCATTATTCTTAGGCTTCCCTTGTGGCTCAGCTGGTAAAGAGGTTCGATCCCTGGGTTGGGAAGTCGAAGACGACTGAGTGACTTTCACTTCACTCTCCTAAAAGTGAAAGCAATAAAAGTCAATAGAGCCATAGATTTTAAAAGGAAAGCATGTTTATGTATTGGCTTCTCCAAAAACCATACAAGTATTTTGGAATGTGTTCTGAGATTGTCACTGTATACGACACTTTGAATACATTGTATTCAAATGTATGGGAAGGCATTTGAAAATGTGTACAAATGCATCTAGGAAAAGGTGGGTCTCTGCTTCTGGGAAGTGTTTACAATCGTGGCTTTTTTTTTTTTTTCTTTCTCATTCTGATACTTTAAAATTGAGGTGGTATTAATAATATACATATATGAGCTTCCCTGGTGGCTCAGCGTTAAAGAATCCACCTGCAATGCAGGAGACGCAGATTCAATCCCTGGGTCAGGAAGGTCCCCTGGAGGAGGGCTTGGCAACCCACTCCAAGCCTAGGAGCGGGTTTTCTTGCCTAGGAAATCCCATGGACAGACGAGGCTAGTGGGCTACACTCCATGGGGTGAGGAGAATGTATATTGGACAGTATCAACAGCAGATGTTTGTGAAAGCTGGAGCACAGGAATTGGAAACTGGATCTGTTTGATACAAAGAACGATGACCTTTCCATTATTCTGGGCTGCCCATAGTAACTGGATCCCCTAAAATTAACTATCTACTCTAGAGTTGGACACTCCTGTAGCTATACCTCTTGATTATTTTTCCTTTTGTAGACTAGCAAACACACCAAATCACCTGGACCAGGTTATGAATCTGCCCCCAGAAAATCCAGGTCAGTATCTTTGTAGGATGACACAGAGACATCACTTATAAACCCAGGTAGGTGAATAAATCCTCCTTATTTCTTTCTTAACAGTTAATAATTAACCAAGCAGCATCACCAACCAAATGTTGGTGTGACACTCCCTGTCTTTCAGGATTCTCAGGGACTTAAAGGTACGCACAGGATCAGAAGAAATGAATGTATAGTGCAGACTTTTTTATACTACACTGTAATTTTCATTTATTTATTTATTCAGCTAGTATATATGGAACACATATTATGAACCAGAAATGGCTCACATTTATTCAGATAAATTAACATTAAAGCAACATTATATAAAATAATACTATACAAAATTTTAATATATACTTTTAATGACATAATATACTTTATAATAGTTATATAATATTTACCTATATACTTAACTTCTTATAAACNTTTATTCAGCTAGTATATATGGAACACATATTATGAACCAGAAATGGCTCACATTTATTCAGATAAATTAACATTAAAGCAACATTATATAAAATAATACTATACAAAATTTTAATATATACTTTTAATGACATAATATACTTTATAATAGTTATATAATATTTACCTATATACTTAACTTCTTATAAACAAGTATTGACTTTAAGCTATATTTATCACTAATACACAAGTGGCATGTACACACATTATCACTAAATGTATTTTTATTATTATCTCCATCTTACAGACAAATTCAGTCTCTTATCTATTTATTTTTTACTAAAGTTTGTCAGTCATATCCTTATCTGAAGTCTATAAGGTTTAACGTTGAACAAAACCCTAGAGATGTCTAATTCTAAAACAGCCCTAAAAATGCCCTTCAGTCAAGAAGTGGCCGTCCAGTCTCCAAGTTCAGTCTGTTGTGTAATTCTCATTCTCTCTCCCTCATTTATTCTTTTCTTTCTTTTCCTCTTTCCTCTTACTCTAACTTCCTAGGTGGCACAGTCGTAATGAATCCACCTGCAAATACAGGAGACACAGGAGACAGGGGTTTGAGTCCTGGGTCGGGAAGATCCCCTGGAGGAGGAAGTGTCAACCCACTCCAGTATTCTTGCCTGAGAAATCCCATGGACAGAGGAGCCTGGCAGGCTACAGTCCATAGTGTCTCAAAGAGTCAGACACGACTGAAGCAGCTTTAGCATGCACACACACTCTAGCAGGTTTGTTGATATTCAGAGTCCCCAGAAATTCCAAGGCAGATTTTATTTCTGTTAATGAAGCAGTCTGGAGTTTGAAATGATTTAAAAGATAGCTGGCATCTTGCACAGAAAGTGTAAGAGGATGAAAACATCTGGGAATTGTCTATAGTAAAAGGGCAAAACTCGGTTTTGATTTCAAGTTCACTGTGTTTAAGGAGGACAGTAGTTGTCTGTCACACATCCATTTCCTGTCATTAGCTATTGTTTCCCAATGACGTAATTCAGTGGCTACCACCAGGCACAAGTTAAGTTCCCAGAAAAGAATCAGTCACCTGAATGACTACACTGTAGTTCAGGGGTTGGCAAATTTTATTTTCTATAAAGGGTGAGATACAAAATATTTTGGTCTTTGTAGGCCGTGCAGTTTCTCTCAACCCCTCAGCTCTGCCACTAGAGCTCAGAAGCAGTCACAGAGGATGTGGGAAAGTGTGTTATTTCTGTAGAGAAAATCAAAGGAGGCCAATGTGCCAGGAACAGGGCTGTAGTGGGTGGTTTTTGATGGGTAACGCATCTGGAGAAGTACACAAGGAATGGATTACAGGAGATTTTAAAGGAGAGTTTGAGTAAGGAATGTCTACATTTTCTTCAAAGCAGTGGGAAGCTACCCAAGATTTTTAAGCAGCTATGTGACGTAATTAGGTTTGCATTTTATTTTATTTATTTATTTTTTCTCCCCATACTTTTTTTTTTTTGTCACTTTATTACCCAGAATATTTTATTTTATTTTTTTTTTATTTTTTTTGCTGTTGCTCCCTTGGTTTTATTTTATTTTATTTTTTTGTATTTATTTATTTTTTAACACGAACTCCCAAACATGAACCCCCCTCCCACCTCCCACCCCACATCATCCCTCCAGATCATCCCCATACACCAGCCCCAAGCATCCTGCATCCTGCATTGAACATAGACTGGCAATTCATTTCTTACATGATAGTATACATATTTCAATGCTATTCTCCCAAATCATCCCACCCTCTCCCTCTCCCTCTCCTTCTCCCTCAGAGTCCATATGTCCGCTCTACACATCTGTATCTCT
>SJYX01021397.1:457090-470606 GCA_006410675.1 Oreotragus oreotragus | reverse complement strand
TTCTGACTGGTGTGAAGTGGTATCTCATTGTGGTCTTGATTTGCATTTCTCTGATAATGAGTGACGTTGAGCATCTTTTCATGTGTTTGTTAGCCATCCGTATGTCTTCTTTGGAGAAATGTCTATTTAGTTCTTTGGCCCATTTTTTGATTGGGTCGTTTATTTTTCTGGAATTGAGCTGTATAAGTTGCTTGTATATTTTTGAGATTAGTTGTTTGTCAGTTGCTTCATTTGCTATTATTTTCTCCCATTCAGAGGGTTGTCTTTTCACCTTGCTTATAGTTTCCTTTGTTGTGCAGAAGCTTTTAATTTTAATTAGATCCCATTTGTTTATATTTGCTTTTATTTCCAGTATTCTGGGAGGCTAGGTTTGCATTTTAAAGTAGTTATCTGGTTGGCAGCAGGGAGAGTAGATTAGACCAGAGCAAAGGTAGACTCTGAGGAGTCTTTGGAAGGCCTGTTAGTAGCTTGGTCTAGATAGTGGTAGTGAAGATGGAGAAAAGCAGGTAAATTCAAGGAAAGGTAGGAAGTTAGATTTGATTGGACTTGGTGATGGATGGGTTCACTGTAGAGGGTGAAGGAGGCCCCAGTGAGGGCAGGGCCAGGTTTCTGACTTGCAGACTAGATTGTGGGCAGGGATGCCATTCACTGAAAAAACGAGATTTAAGGTGGGGTTCGAATATGCTGATCAAGGAAAGTGGAAGGGCTTGCTTTTGCCACATTTGAGATACTAAGTGAGTGTGCTCCTGAGTCAGGTGTAAGTCTAGGATTCAGAGGTATATTTTATGTTAAAGATAGAAATTTGCCAGTCATCGGCATATAGTTGGTTAGGGAACTGAGATATTGATAGGTGGAATTTCTTAGGGAAATAATATAGAGAAGAGGATATACACATTTGTTCTCCTCTAAATGGGGTGCAAGGACGCCAGAGGAATATCCTCTGTGTCCAAAAATGCTCAAGAAAGGTAAGCAGATTTCACATTGTAGGAACCACTCAAATTCCTACAGCAACAATTTCAGTTGCATCTTTGGAGTGGGGAATCCTATGGGGCTGAACACAAAACTTACAGACATCAGGCAAGCAAAAGAAGGTAATTAAATTATGTGTTTGAAGCTGTTGCCTTAGGCTAAAACCTCAGTTCCCCAGCCCAGGGTGTGAGAAATAACCAGCCAAGAAGTTGGATCACAATTATAGCTGCTTATTAAACAGCCATTCCTTTTCTTTCCTTTCCATGTATATAGTTATTGATTTAAACAGGGAGGGAAGAATGTCCTGCATGTGTGACACCTGCTTGGTGACTCCAAAAATAGAGTTAGTGCACTTTAGCAGATGAGAGAGGGGAAATTGACTGAAACCCTGCGGTCTAGCAAATGGAATTGTAATCCAAATGTTTCACAAGTAGCAAACTGAAATGTAGGACCCCAGCAACAACGTGGGAGGGCTTCCTTTTCTCCACATTTTGGTCGGCAGTTTCTTTTTCCAGACTTTTTCATGGTGGCCATTCTATCTGTTCCCTAGTGATTGCTTGTTGTCACTGTGAATTGAATTTCCCTACCAATAATCGACATTTAGCATCTTTCCCTGTGCTGCTGCTTTGAAATCTGCATGGATGAAATTTATATCTTCAAATCGTCTTCTTGAAAGTCTGCCCTTTAATGAATTCTCTATTATATACCCCAGCACGTTTGTTGAGGGCAGGCATCATTCACAACAGGAGAGGCCTTTTGAATGTGAAGTGCCCTTTGTTGTTGCTGTTCAGTTGCTCAGTTGTGTCCAACTCTGCAACCCGATGGAGTGCAGCAGGCCACACTTCCCTGTCCTTCATCATTTCCCTGAGCTTGCCCAAACTCATGTCCATTGAGTTGGTGATGCCATCCAACCATCTGGTCCTCTGTTGTCCCCTTCTCCTCCTACCTTCAATATTTCCCAGCATCAGGGTCTTTTCTAATGAGTCAGCTTTTCGCATCAGGTGTCCAAAGTATTGGAGTTTCAGCTTCAGCATCAGTCCTTCCAAGGAATATTCAGGACTGATTTTCTTTCGGATTGACTGGTTTGATCTGCTTGCAGTACAAAGGACTCTCAAGGATCTCCAACACAACAGTTCAAAAGCATCAATTCTTTGGCATTCAGCATTTTTTATGGTACAACTCTCACATCCATACATGACTACTGGAAAAAATCATAGCTTTGACTAGAAGGATCCTTGTTGGCAAAGTAATGTCTGCTTTTTAACATGCTATCTAGATTTCTCATAGCTTTTCTTCCAAGGAGCGTCTTTTAATTTCATGGCTGCAGTCACCATCTGCAGTGATTTGGGAGCCCAAGAGAATAAAGACTGTCACTGTTTTCATTGTTTCCCCGTCTATTTGCCATGAAGTGATGGGATTGGACGCCATGATCTTAATTTTTGAATGTTGAGTTTTAAGCCAACTTTTTCACTCTCCTCTTTCACTTTCATCAAGAGGCTCTTGAGTTCCTCTTCGTTTTCTGCCATAAGGGTGGTGTCAACTGCATATCTGAGCTTGCTGATATTTCTCCCGGCAGTCTTGATTCCAGCTTGTGCTTCTTCCAGCCTGGCGTTGCACATGATGTACTCTGCATATTAGTTAAATAAGCAGGGTGCTGCTGCTGCTGCTAAGTCACTTCAGTCGTGTCCGACTCTGTGTGACCCCATAGACGGCAGCCCACCAGGCTCCCCCGTCCCTGGGATTCTCCAGGCAAGAATACTGGAGTGGGTTGCCATTTCCTTCTCCAATGCATGAAAGAGAAAAGTGAAAGTGAAGTTGCTCAGTCTGTCCAGCCCACCAGGCTGCTCCGTCCATTGGATTTTCCAGGCAAGAGTACTGGGGTGGGGTGCCGTTGCCTCCCCCGACTGACAGGAAAATAAGCAGAAGTGCCATTAGGCCCTGGCTTTCGCGGTGTGGTTATGCCAGGCAGCCACAAGGCAGCAGGCTGTCCTCACGCCCCACCCAGCTTGCTCCGGTAAGCAGAGCCTTGGTGAAAGTCTGCCTTCTGGCTTGTAAAGGAGAGCCGAATGTGCCAGAACAAAATGCCAAGGCCTGGTGTCCCATTTCTCCCCCCTGCCATATTTTTTACCCCATTGGAGAAATCCCAAACCGTGCAGAAGGTCTGCTGAGGGTGCTGTGTTCTGTCTGAAGTTTGGGCAACTCTAAGGAAGGAAGCCAGAGGTGGGAACCCCAGCACCAGGAGACCTGGGGACCAGGTGGCTCCTCCACCTTGCTTTAGTTGTAGGAGGTTCTGCATATTCTGGACGCTGTCATCCAGTCCACAGGGGACCAGGCATTAAGGTCCAAGGGGATCTCACTTGCTGACACATCCTGCAAAGCTTCTTCAGCCACATGATAGTCCAGACTTGGGAACCAAGGCTGTTCAGGTGCCAGGAATGTGAACTAGCCTGGGACACTGAAGTTTGAAGGGAATATACTAGGCATTCCATTTTTCAAAGTCAATTTTTAGGTAATATTGGAGTATAGTGGATTTATTCTGTTATGTTTGTTTAAAGTGTACAGCAGGTTGGTTAAGTTATCTGCAGACATAGATGTACTTGTTTTCAGTTACTTTTTTTATGTAGGTTACTACTGTGTTGTGTCTAGGTCCCTCTGATATATAGTAGGTCCTTGACAATTATTCATTATATATATATATATATTTGTGGGTATGTCTCAATCCCATCCTCCTGATGCGTCATTGGCTTCCTCCTTTCCCCTTTGGTTAGAATAAGTTTGTTTTCTAAATCTGTATTTCTGTTAAGAAAACGTACTTCATTTCTATCAATTTTTAGTTTCCACCTATCAGTCACAATCCAGCTTCCCAGGTGGCACCAGTGGTAAAGAACCTGCCTGCCAATGCAGATGATGTAAGAGACATGAGTTCAGTCCTTGAAGATCCCCTGGAGGAGGAAATGGCAACCCACTCCAGTATTCTTGCCTGGAGAATTCCATGGACAGAGGAGCCTGGTGGGCTACAGTTTGTGGAGTTGCAAAGAGTGGGATATGACTGAAGCAGCTTAGCACAGCACAGCGCATCAGTCACCTCACAGGGCATTTGTCTTTCTTTCTACAAATTGCATCACTTCGTAAGATCATCTCCAAGTCCATCCTGTTGCTGCAAATGTCGTTACTGCATCCTGTTTTCTGGCTCAATAACATTCCCTTCCATGTCTTTATCCATCTGTCCGTGGGCACTTTAATCATGTGTGTGTTCAGGTACTGCAAGTGTTGTTGAATGAAGGTTGCATTTGTCATTTAGAGTTAGCATTTTCTTCAGATATACATCGAGGAGTGGGATTAGGGGATCATTTGGTAGGTTTTTGTTTTTTTTTTTTTAAATAACTTACATATGTTTTAGTGGCTCTCCAATATACTTTCCCACCAACATTATAGGAAGTTTCTCTTTTATTTACACTGTCTCCAGCATTTGTCATTTGTAGTGGTTTTCATGATGGCCATTCTGATATGTATGAATTTCTGAAGGAGATCAACCCTGGGATTTCTTTGGAAGGAATGATGCTAAAGCTGAAACTCCAGTACTTTGGCCACCTCATGCGAAGAGTTGACTCATTGGAAAAGACTCTGATGCTGGGAGGGATTGAGGGCAGGAGGAGAAGGGGACGACCGAGGATGAGATGGCTGGATGGCATCATGGATTTGATGGACGTGAGTCTGAGTGAACTCTGGGAGATGGTGATGGACAGGGAGGCCTGGCGTGCTGCGATTCATGGGGTTGGAAAGAGTCAGACACAACTGAGTGACTGAACTGAACTGAACTGAAACTTGGAAATTACTATATGATATTCTTAATATCATTATTTTTCACATTTTTGGTACCTTCTATAGTTCTTTCTTCAACTACCAATGAGCTTAGTCACTCAGTCATACCCAAGTCTTTGTGACCCCATGGAGTGTAGCCTACCAGGCTCTTCTGTCCTTGAAATTCTCCATGCAAGAATCCTGGAGTGGGTTGCCATTTCTTCCTGCAGGGTATCTTCCCACCCAGGGATCGAACTCTGGTCTCCCACATGGCAGGCAGATTCTTTACCATCTGAGCCACCATGAAAGCCCAAACTACACATATACATGGTAGGAAATATAAATGATAAAGTCAAAAGTGGCAATTATTTCTCTCTCTCATGACAAATGGCATGTAATCTACCAGGGCTATTTGAACAGAATGCATTGTTGCTAAGCTCTCAGCTTAGTGGTGAATAAGCAGCTGGACGTAGTATTTAAAGTGTGAGCAGAAATTCATAAGGCTTGGAAATTGTCAATGCTTCAGTACCATTTTTTTTTTTAAGGTTGTTTATATGAGGGTAGAAGACTGGTATTACAACCTATGACTTTGTAACAAGATTTTGTCTCTCAATCCTTCCACTGTCAGGGATTGCTCTCCCACTGTGCCAGAGGTGCTGTTTTAAATGATTGCTCGGCAGTTAACAGAAAACACAGATTTTCTGAGGCCTGCTTGATCCACTGCTCTGTAAGAGGTAAATGTCAGGTAACCAGCGAGCTGGGAGGTCTTATGGGAAAAGCAAGCACAGATATGGAAGTCAGGGGTCCTGGTTTATGTTCTGGCCCCTGCTTTGTCCCTCCAGCTTTGTCACTCCCCATCTGTGAGTAACAACTACAAGAGGTTCCTTTCTGAGAACATTTCTCGCCACAAATTAGCGAGGCAGTATGAACTGAGCTTCTTTGCTAGAAAACTGGACTCTTGGCAGGAAATTCAGGGGAGGGGAACACCTAATTGAGGGTGTGGGAGGAAGTCTTCAGACCTCTCTCAATCTTGTGTCAGACACCAAAGGTCAGTGAGTAGAGAGCTTCATGGTCTTCCCAGATGGCACAGTGGTTAAAGACTCCACCTGCAGGAGATGAAAGCAACACGAGTTCGATCCCTGGGTCAGGAAGATCCCTTGGAGTAGGAAATGGCAACCCATTCTAGTCTTCCTGCCTGAAAATTCTGTGGACGGAGGAGCCTCGTGGGCTATGGTCCGTGGGGTTGCAGAGTTGGACATGACTGAGTGACTGAGCTCAGGCATGAGAGAACTTTCTATCCCAAGACTAGAGGATTTAGCAGACTTTTCCCTGAGAGATGAGACCTTCTGAGCTGCCAGAGAAGGTCAGATGGATGGGCCAGTTGGGTGTAATTGTCTTCACAGTGCCTCTCTCTTTGACTGGCATTCTGAGAGTGTGCTGGAATTTTAAAACTAGTTGTTGTACTATCTATTAACATTCTGGGACTGTGTTGGCTGCTGAACTTTCTCAGCAACCCCAGATCACATGGCTTCACATTATGGGATTTTTAGGCTAAACAGAGTAAACTATTTGTACATCATTGATTGTCTGTACTGATAATGTGAATTAGCCATCAACAGACGGCCTAGAATTGATTATAATTTTATTTAAAAATCTTCTACTCATAACTTATGCCAATCTATGAAAAATATTAATTAAACCTAAGTTATTTTTAAATAAAGTGTTAGAAACCACCACAGTCTACTTTCTTATATCTCTATATTTCCCACTACAAAGCAATTATTTCCCTCAAGTATTGAAGTGGATTTAAAGATCCCATGCATGTGAATATACTTTGCCAAGATCTTACCCTCTTAATAATTTTCAAACACATGAGGAGATCCCTGTGTGGAGCATCAGTGTTAAGGAACACCCTGTCTAATAGACCAAATGCACTATCATAGCTTTTCTGTATGTACATACTAGGATTCAGGGAATCGAATTTTAGCTGTTTATTTCAGAATACTGGCCATATCAAAGAGAACTACACATGGAAGCCATACCTAATAGTACCAAACACAAGGTCCTGGAATTATTCTTCATGTGAATATAGCCAGTGAAGCATTCCAAAATTCCAAAACTATATATATACACACACATATATATATACATATTATATATATATATATAAAACTAGCTACATTGACAATATACTCCTGGGATTGGGGTGGGGTTTGAGAATGAGAACAAATTTCTAATTACCTACCAGTTCCCAAGCTTTGTGGTTATTAAACATTTTTGTGAATTTTCACTTGTTCTGTTTTCAATTATGTTCCTTACCGTTAATTAGCTGGTGTCTGCTAGCGTTTGCTTTAAGTCCTCACATTTCTGATGACCCCTACAGACAGAATACTTAAAATAATGAATCATGGTATGTTGTTATTTGACACAAAAATGATTACATTTTTGGTACTTAGAATAGCCTTTCTGGATTCAGCTGAATGTACAGAAAGATGTTTGCAGCTGAAGTGAAGGAAGAGTTCCTGAATGTTAAGCAGACAAGCTATCAAGCTTTGTATTAGACATCCTTCTTCTGGCCTAGAAATCTGCATTCTTTCTGTCATTCTATCTTCCTGTACTAGAGCAAAAATGAAGTCAATGTAGTCAGAACTTGCAGATATGTTTGAAGAATCATCTCCTATTTCTGATGATAATGCCTCTCCTTTTGAATCTGGAAAGACTGCATCTTTATCTCCATCTCTATAAACTATAAACTAATATTCATAAAATAGACAGCTAATAAGAACTTACTGTACAGCATAGGGAACTCTAATCAGTACTCTATACTGACCTATATGGGAATTGCCGTTCATTGTTCAGTCCCTAAGTCATGTCCGACTCTTTGCCAGCCCATGGACTGCAGCACATTTGGCTTCCCTGTCCTTCACTTTCTCCCAGAATGTGCTCAAAGTCATGTCCATTGAGTCAGTGATGCCCTAGCTGTACAGCAGAAACTAACACAACATTGCAAACCAACTATACTCCAATAAAATTTAATTTAAAAAGTTATATTCAAATATTGGTTCTTGTTATTATCTCTATGAGTTCTTGTCTTAATGTAACATCAGTGCTTTCTAGGGAACATCACTTGTTTGAATTTAAATTCAGGATCCAACCAAGGAATTATATTAGTTAATAGAAATAATTAACCTGAAAATTAAATGGGGATAGATGTGTTTTGATAGTGTAGCTGGAACAAAACAATACCAGCATTAATTAAACCTTTTGGTAGCCAGTACCTTTTTGAGGAATCCTATTGATTCCGATGCTCCTGTTTTCCACTGTCCACCATCCCCTTAAATCTGACTACTATGGATTACCAGGAAGTTGTTCTCAGAAACAGAACCAGATGCTTGAATACTAAAGTAAGGCAGGGAAGGAAGAAATAAAATTAAAATATAAAAAAAGTCCTTAAGTTATTTGTTTTAAAATGATTTCAAAGAATTATAATAACTGATTCTTAATTTACATATAATGAAATTTCAAACAAAATATGGTATGTGCTTTTTATATTTCTAAGATAATAAAAATCAGATAATATCTATTAATATTTATGCTAGTGATTGCAGGATATGCATTGAGAAAGTTGGACGTCGCTTGAAGGAGGCTGACAGTTTGGGGAACTTGCCCAGGACTGAGGCAATAGTCTTTGGGACATTTGTTTCGAAATGGAATTAGTTGGTTCTGATGGATAGTTCAAACTCCCATTTCCAAAGACAATGTCAGTGGTTCCATCCATGCTTCCTATGTGAGGATTTGATACCAACAGGGGCACTTTCAATGCTTTCTGGAAAAGAGTAGATATAAACAAACCAAAAAACTGAAGAGTATATTATTTCCTTGATTCCTGCATTCACTCTACATATAGATTCCATTCCTTCCTACAAAATATATTTATTGAAATTGTAATGCCTTCTGATGTGGAAATATCTATTGAATTCCTATTAGTTCAGAATAGCAAGCTGCATCAAGAATCAGCATTGTTGTGGAGACCACCAATAACCTGAATCAAATTTGCCTATTGATAGTAACTCCTCAGAATGTTAAATGCTGATTGAATCAATTGAAATAATGAGCCATCTCCCTCTGATTATTAGATCTTAAGGAAACAAAACAGGGAGCTGACCAAAAATGGTGATTATATTGGCCTTAGATTAGGTTGGTGCTCAAATCCTTTACCCAAATGAACTCTATTGACCAATTTGTACTTCTTAAGGAATCACAGCATGAAGCAAAGACAAGAGATAAATCATAGTGCTGTGTGGTGCTGAAAAAACTGGTGTAAGTCATAATTCATGAGACATTAGCTTTGGGAATTGCAAAACCTTTCTTCATATTCAAAAGTTAAAGGTAAAGAAAGTTTAATTTTTCATTATGATCTTAAGGAGCAATACAAATGTACTTTTATACTATGCTGATTTTTTTTTTTTTACATTCTAAAGTATATTGAATAAAATTTTAAATTTTATATCCTATTTGCTTTGAATCTAAGGGAAGCAATTTTCTAGCAGTTTTAGCACTGAGCTAGAAATTAGAAGTCTAGAAAGACTTATTTATTTGATTTTTAAAATAACTGTCTTTGTAAAAAAGCCTAGCATACAAGCACTAAGGCATCATTAAGTATAAAAAGTATTTAGGCCAAGAGATGACAGTGGTAATGCAAGCAAGAAACCAGGGCAGTTGAAAAACAGCACTCAAATAATGGTGCCTCATTAGTACATTGAAACAGTTAGATTATTAAATAATGGTCTAAAACAGAAACTAGGCCACTTGATTCACACTGGGGCAAGGGTTATAAAGATGAGGCTCTTCCATAAGAGGAATATTTTAGGGGCAAAATCCTTGGCTCTGTTTCCTTATATTATGGATAAACAAACAAAAAGTGGATGGCTCGGTGCCACAACTAAAGTGTAATTTCTAAGGCTGCTAGGATTAAAACTATAGTAAGTCTTAAATAAACTCAACAAATATATTGTATGAATGAAGAGAGTATTTGGCATTTTTTGATTGAGTGCTCAAAACTTAAATCCAATAACACTCCAGTTTCTTTTGTAGATAGTTAAGGGGGCAATAAAGGATCAGACAGTTAGATAGCATCACCAACTCAATCAACATGAGCTTGAGCAAACTCTAGAAGATGGAGGACAGAGGAGCCTGGTGTGCTGCAGTTCATGGAATCACAAAAAGTCAGACTCAACTTAGTGACGGAGCAACAACAACCTCTCCCTCATTCTGTGTCTTCTGATAGAAGAATAGTTACTTCTGCCTGCCTTAATCTGTGGAGCTGAAAGATCTGTAGCATTCCTCTTCCTCTGTTTCAATGCAGTAGGTATATGACCTAACATTGACTTGAGTGAGTGTTTTTTTCCCAAGGACTTTGAATCTTGAGAGTGTGAATCAAGGGCAAAAGAAATAGTTGCATAGATTGCTTTACAGTGGCAATGTTGGAGACATCACCATATAGACTTTGCTGTGAACAGTTGTATATTTCAAGGGCATAGCCCTCTCATACTCCCCTACAATCTGGTCCTTCTACTTCCATGAATTCCATGAAACCCATAATTCTTTCCAGTCACTTCTCTTTTGCCTAAATTAAGAGTCCTGTTCTGTTTCTTGCACTGTGGAACCACAACTGTTTCACTGTGGAAGGAAAATATTACCAAACTGTGTGTGTGTTGGGGGTGGGGGCAGTACAGTTTAAGCCTCAACACAGTAGGCTTCAAGTTTCCCTACAGAGTAGGGGTTACGAGAGTAGCCTTCCCTACAGAGTAAGGCTCATGGAGATATCTGAAGAATGAAATGCTATAAATGAACTTATTTACAAAACATAGAGTCATAGATGTAGAAAACAAATTTACCATTACCAGGGGTAAAAGGGAGGGTGAACAAATTGTGAGATTGGGATTGGCATATACACACTGCTGCTGCTGCTAAGTTGATTCAGTCGTGTCTGACTCTGTGCGACCCCATAGACGGCAGTCCACCAGGCTCCCCCGTCCCTGGGATTCTCCAGGCAAGAACACTGGAGTGGGTTGCCATTTCCTTCTCCAATGCATGAAAGTGAAAAGTGAAAGCGAAGTCACTGAGTTGTGTCCAACTCTCAGCGACCCTATGGACTGCAGCCCACCAGGCTCCTCCATCCATGGGATTTTCCAGACAAGAGTACTGGAGTGGGATGCCATTGCCTTCTCCGATATACACACTACTACATATAAAATAGACAGTTAATAAGAACCTGTTAAATAGCACAGGGATGGAGAAGTAAATGGCAACCTACTCCTGTATTCTTGCTTGGAGAATCCCATGGACTGAGGAGCCTGGTGGCTACAGTCCATGGGATAGGAAAGAGTCGGACATGATGGAGCAACTACTAACACACACACACACACACACACACACAAATTGCACAGGGGACTCTACTCACACTCTATAATGACCTATATGAGGAAAGAATCTAAAAAAGAATGAATATATGTATATGTATAACTGATTCACTTTGCTGTACACCTGAAACTAACACAATATTGTAAATCAACTATATTCTAATAAAATTTTTTTTTAAAGAATGAAAATACTTTGAAAGGTGTTGCATAATATTAGTATTCATACACTTCTGATTCCTGATAGTGGTTTTCAATAGGGGATGGATTGCTTCTGGAAAATTTAAGACCTCCTGAAATACAAATAGCCTTGTCCCTGCAGGACTGAAAGTAGAAATCTATCTTTATACCCAAAGAGGTAGGTATACAGAAGAACATTGTAGTCTTGCCTGGAATAGGTAGGAGCTCTTACTGATACTTTCCACATTTCTTTACTTAAATATTTACATAAAAACCATCAGAGCAAGGCAGAATGAATTGGCAGCATTCATCTAAAGTTGGAAAATGTCCAGAAATCATGAAGCCCACCCCATTTCCTGAGGCTGTGATTCCCTCTCTAACATATCCAGAGCAGCTGTGTTGTTGATTGAACACGTTTAGTTATTGAGTGTTCACTATTTCACAAGGCAGACTGTTGTGAATATAGAATGGCTATATTTATTAAGATGTTTCTTTTGACCCTAAATATATCTTCCTTCAAATTGTATGCATCTATTGATCATAAGTGGAAAAGGCAATGGCAACCCACTCCAGTACTCTTGCCTGGAAACTTCCATGGACGGAGGAGCCTGGTGGGCTGCAGTCCATGTTGTCAGACATGACTGAGAGACTTCACTTTCACTTTTCACTTTCCTGCATTGGAGAAGGAAATGGCAACCCACTCCAGTGTTCTTGCCTGGAGAATCCCAAGGATGGCACAGCCTGGTGGGCTGCCGTCTATGGGGTCGAACAGAGTCAGACACAACTGAAGTGACGTAGCAGCAGCAGCAGCAGCAGCATTGATCATAAGATTGATCTCTGCAGATATAAAAAATGTTTATTTCAAATATTTGCTTATGATCTCCTAAATCTTTTTTTTCTTTTTATATTTAATCACTAATTTAAGAATAAAAATGAGACAACACAGATGACATAATCAAGTACAGAGAAAATCCCAAGAAAATCACAAAACTGATTAAAATTAATTAATTCAGCAAGGTTGCAGAGTATAAGATCAATATTTAAAAATCAGTTCTGTTTCTATAGTGGCAATGAACAATAACTAAGAAAACAATTTGACTTATAATGTCATCAAAATAATGAAATATAAGGATAAATTTAATAAAATAAGAGAAAATCTTGTACACTGAAAATCACAAGATTGTTGAAGTAAAAGAAACATATCTAAATATGTCTATGAAATCTTTTGATATTTCAGTTTAATGGCTCGGAAGACTTAAGTTGTTAAAATGACAATACTCCCCAAATTAATCGACAGGTTCAACATAATCCTCATTAAAATGCTAGTGAATTTTTTTGCAGAAATTGACAGACTAATCCCAAAATTCATTTGGAAATCTAAGGGACCTGAGATAACCAGAACTATAGATAAGTATAACAATATAGAACCAGAACTATATTGTAAAAGAATAATAAAGTTGGAAGATTCAGGTTTGCTGATATAAAAATGTACTAGAAGCTATAATAATAATGATAAAGTAGTACTAGCATAAAGACAGGCATTTAAATCAATGGAATAAAATCAGCAGTACAGAAATAAACCCTTACATTTTCAGCAAGAGTGCCTAGACAGTTCAGTGGGGGAGAGAAAAGTCTTTTCAACAAACAGTGCCAGCATAAATGGATAACCACTTGCAAAAGAATGAGACTGGACCCTTACCTAACACCACCCACAAAAATAAACAACCCAAATGCTGTTGGAGGAAGAGATGAAGGGATAAACAAAATACATATATCAGTTCAGTTCAGTCGCTCAGTCGTGTCTGACTCTTTGCGACCCCATGAATCGCAGCACGCCAGGCCTCCCTATCCATCACCATCTCCTGGAGTTCACTCAGATTCACGTCCATCGAGTCCGTGATGCCATCCAGCCATCTCATCCTCGGTCGTCCCTTTCTCCTCCTGCCCCCAATCCCTCCCAGCATCAGAGTCTTTTCCAATGAGTCAACTCTTCGCATGAGGTGGCCAAAGTACTGGAGTTTCAGCTTTAGCATCATTCCTTCCAAAGAAATCCCAGGGTTGATCTCCTTCAGAATGGACTGGTTGGATCTCCTTGCAGTCCAAGGGACTCTCAAGAGTCTTCTCCAACACCACAGTTCAAAAGCATC
>SJYX01021397.1:429854-447844 GCA_006410675.1 Oreotragus oreotragus | reverse complement strand
TTTCTTTGGAAGGAATGATGCTAAAGCTGAAACTCCAGTACTTTGGCCACCTCATGCGAAGAGTTGACTCATTGGAAAAGACTCTGATGCTGGGAGGGATTGGGGGCAGGAGGAGAAGGGGACGACTGAGGATGAGATGGCTGGATGGCATCACGGACTCGATGGACGTGAGTCTGAGTGAACTCCGGGAGATGGTGCTGGACAGGGAGGCCTGGCGTGCTGCAATTCATGGGGTCACAAAGAGTCGGACATGACTGAGTGACTGAACTGAACTAATGGGACAAGGTGCCGTGATTTTCGTTTTCTGAATGTTGAGCTTTAAGCCAACATTTTCACTCTCTTCTTTCACTTTCATCAAGAGGCTTTTTAGTTCCTCTTCACTTTATGCCATAAGGGTAGTGTCATCTACATAACTGAGGTTATTGATATTTCCCCCGGCAATCTTGATTCCAGCTTGTACTTCCTCCAGCCCAGCGTTTCTCACGATGTACTCTGTATAGAAGTTAAATAAGCAGGGTGACAATATACAGCCTTGGCATACTCCTTGTCCTATTTGGAACCAGTGTATTGTTCCATGTCCATTTGTAACTGCTGCTTCCTGACCTGCATATAGATTTCTTAAGAGGCAGGTTACGTGGTCTGGTATTCCCATCTCTTTCAGAATCTTCCACGGTTTATTGTGATCCACATAGTCAATAAAGCAGAAATTGATGTTTTTCTGGAACTCTCTTCTTTTCCCATGATCCAGCAGATGTTGGCAATTTGATCTCTGGTTCCTCTGCCTTTTCTAAAACCAGCTTGAACATCTGGGAGTTCATGGTTCACGTATTGCTGAAGCTTGGCTTAGAGAATTCTGAGCATTACTTTACTAGCGTGTGAGATGAGTATATATATATATATATATATATTATTGCCTGAAATCTATTGGCCATTTGGTCAAATAATTCAGTGAAATGGAAAAGTCAGATTCAAAAATATGCTTTTGAGTTAGGACAACTTGAGAATCTAGCTTCTATGTTTTACTGATACTTACAAAATAATTAATAAACCATGGAAGTGAGAAGTCAAATTATTTTATTTTGGAATGTTTTCATGGCTTGTGCATGAATTTTTCATAAAACTTTGCCTTCCTTTCATTATGATCACAAGCCATCATTACATAAAGCATCTAGTGATCATGTATATGTCACAGAATGGTGTTGGGAGACTGAATTCAGATGCCAATACTGCCTCATTAAACTTGTAAGTCCACTTCTGAGGACATTGGCTTTCTTATATTTAATATAAGAGGATGAGACTTAGGGATGCTCTCATACTGATGCAGACCTGTACTCCATCCTATATAAGCACCTGGGCTCTGGGCCTTAAGGGACTTAACTCTCCTCTTGTCCTGAAAGGCTCAGATCCATGTCAAGATATCCTAAGTTCCTTAACTAATCTACAATCCATCTTGTTCATGAATTTCTCTAATTATAAGAAACACAAGGCTTTAGTGTGAGATGACCAGTGTGAATGGCCATCTCTCACCACATAATGCTAAAAAGAGGGAAACAATAATGGTGGTAACTTAATCACGGATGAAATTAGTAACAGGAACCTATGCAGGACAAAGAGTGGTAGATGGTCAGGAAGTGATGTCCTAGTGGATAAAGGGTGCTAAGGGTTGCCCTTCTCTTATTCAGTCTCCTAAGGATCTTGTAATTTTCCGTAGATGGAAAAAAAGGAAACTAAGAAAGGTAGCTTTAAAATATAAATATGACATAGGAAGAAGCTAACTGTTAAAGACCAAATTCCTTTTGAAATTCTTTGTCACCTCTATGTATCTGAATTAACACCATTGTGACTTTGCCATGTGACTCTGCAGGACCAGCCAGTAGTGTGGTTGGAATCCGTTTTCCAACCTGATGATGTTGGACTGCACTTTGTGACTTACCTCATCTGACAGAATGTGAGTGGAGTTGCAAGTGCCCGTTTAGGGGGAGCCTTGCATTCTGTGATTTGTCATGAGAAAATGCTCCTCATTGCCACTGGTCCAGGGGGAATGAAGAACCATGTGGAGCAGACGTGAACCCAATCTATAGTTTTCAGTCCAACTGAGACCACCTGAGTCAGTCCAATACAGAGCTATTTTTGCCATCCTGCAAATTTATAAGCTCCTGGGAAGCAAATGCTTCATGTCTGCAAGTCTTGCAGTGTGAGTTCATCTGTTACTTAGCCTTATTGTGGCCATAAACACTTAGGAAGTACTTTGAAAATTTTATTTAATATGTTAGAAGGTAGAATTAACTATCAGTAAGTTAGGTAGTAAACCTGCCTCCCTTTCTTCCTCCCTATCTCCACGTGCTCTTCCCATTCTTTCCTCACTTTTACTCCTCTTTCCCTTTCTTCCACACATATTTGTCTACTAAGTGTTCACAACTGTGCTGGCTGAGGAAAAAGGCTGACGCCACCCCTGTCCTTGAGATATAGTAAGCAGTGTGATAGAGAGGTATAAAACTGAGAAAACTAACCTATTCTGTAGAGCTTCCCAGGGAGCAGAGGAGTTCAAGATGGAGGACAAGCATCAGAGAGGAGGAAGGGAGAGAACCTTTCCAGGAAATACAAAAGCAGGCACAAAGATTTCAAGACAGGGAAAACCAGGTTTTAAGACCAAAACAATCATCATCAACAAAAACAAACACAGAATACAATAGAAGTCAGAGATTAAGAGGGAAAATGATGCCAGAAACAGCTAGGAAAGTAGGCAGGTAAAGTTCTTGGTAGGCATCTTGGACATTTTCATAGAAGAATTGGGACTCACTGGATAATTTGAAGCCCTTGTGCTTCAGTCTTCGGATTTTAAGATCCTTTGGCCTCAGAATAGAGGACTGATTGGAAAGGGTAGAACCAGAGGTTTACAGAATTTTCAATGGTGTGAATGCCATGTTGTTGGCTTGCCTAGGAGGAAGACTGCAGAGATGGCCAGCAGAGGTTGAACTTGAGAGACTTGTAGGCAGGGAAGATGATTGGATATGGAGATTGAAGAGGAAAAAATAGTTAAGGATGCTTCTGGCTTGTTTAAGTGGGTAGAGTTGGTGCCCTTTCCTGAGTAAGAGAACACTAAATTAGGAGCAGATGTTGCTAGGGAGGTCATGAGTTCCTATTTGAATTTATTGAGCTTGATGTACGTATGAGACATCAAGTAGAGTGTTGACACCAGAGATCAAATACTCAATCTATTGCTAGACTGAATAGGAATAAACCTATTGAGTGCCACCCTACCTTCTAACCCCTGATGAATTTCATGCTTGACAAAAACCTATCTTGATGAATATAGGACTAAATGGACAAAATATATTAAAGAATGGAAATGATCATAAATTATTTATTGAAGAAATAGTTCTTTGATGTAGTATTCAGGTGAAAAAGCTTTCTCTGGAAGTTAGTACTATTGTACTGAATAACCCATAAAGATGATAAGGGATCTAGAAAACAGGGGATTCCCACAGAAGACAAAAGCAAATGGATTATATCCTAAGTTCCTTAACTAATCTACAATCCATCTTGTTCATGAATTTCTCTAATTATAAGAAACACAAGGCTTTAGTGTGAGATGACCAGTGTGACTGGCCATCTCTCACCACATAATGCTAAAAAGAGGGAAACAATAATGGTGGTAACTTAATCACGGATGAAATTAGTAACAGGAACCTATGCAGGACAAAGAGTGGTAGATGGTCAGGAAGTGATGTCCTAGTGGATAAAGGGTGCTAAGGGTTGCCCTTCTCTTATTCAGTCTCCTAAGGATCTTGTAATTTTCCGTAGATGGAAAAAAAGGAAACTAAGAAAGGTAGCTTTAAAATATAAATATGACATAGGAAGAAACTAACTGTTAAAGACCAAATTCCTTTTGAAATTCTTTGTCACCTCTATGTATCTGAATTAACACCATTGTGACTTTGCCATGTGACTCTGCAGGACCAGCCACTAGTGTGGTTGGAATCCGTTTTCCAACCTGATGATGTTGGACTGCACTTTGTGACTTACCTCATCTGACAGAATGTGAGTGGAGTTGCAAGTGCCCGTTTAGGGGGAGCCTTGCATTCTGTGATTTGTCATGAGAAAATGCTCCTCATTGCCACTGGTCCAGGGGGAATGAAGAACCATGTGGAGCAGACGTGAACCCAATCTATAGTTTTCAGTCCAACTGAGACCACCTGAGTCAGTCCAATACAGAGCTATTCTTGCCATCCTGCAAATTTATAAGCATGGGAAGCAAATGCTTCATGTCTGCAAGTCTTGCAGTGTGAGTTCATCTGTTACTTAGCCTTATTGTGGCAATAAACACTTAGGAAGTACTTTGAAAATTTTATTTAATATGTTAGAAGGTAGAATTAACTATCAGTAAGTTAGGTAGTAAACCTGCCTCCCTTTCTTCCTCCCTATCTCCATGTGCTCTTCCCTTTCTTTCCTCACTTTTACTCCTCTTTCCCTTTCTTCCACACATATTTGTCTACTAAGTGTTCACAACTGTGCTGGCTGAGGAAAAAGGCTGACGCCACCCCTGTCCTTGAGATATAGTAAGCAGTGTGATAGAGAGGTATAAAACTGAGAAAACTAACCTATTCTGTAGAGCTTCCCAGGGAGCAGAGGAGTTCAAGATGGAGGACAAGCATCAGAGAGGAGGAAGGGAGAGAACCTTTCCAGGAAATACAAAAGCAGGCACAAAGATTTCAAGACAGGGAAAACCAGGTTTTAAGACCAAAACAATCATCATCAACAAAAACAAACACAGAATACAATAGAAGTCAGAGATTAAGAGGGAAAATGATGCCAGAAACAGCTAGGAAAGTAGGCAGGTAAAGTTCTTGGTAGGCATCTTGGACGTTTTCATAGAAGAATTGGGACTCACTGGATAATTTGAAGCCCTTGTGCTTCAGTCTTCGGATTTTAAGATCCTTTGGCCTCAGAATAGAGGACTGATTGGAAAGGGTAGAACCAGAGGTTTACAGAATTTTCAATGGTGTGAATGCCATGTTGTTGGCTTGCCTAGGAGGAAGACTGCAGAGATGGCCAGCAGAGGTTGAACTTGAGAGACTTGTAGGCAGGGAAGATGATTGGATATGGAGATTGAAGAGGAAAAAATAGTTAAGGATGCTTCTGGCTTGTTTAAGTGGGTAGAGTTGGTGCCCTTTCCTGAGTAAGAGAACACTAAATTAGGAGCAGATGTTGCTAGGGAGGTCATGAGTTCCTATTTGAATTTATTGAGCTTGATGTACGTATGAGACATCAAGTAGAGTGTTGACACCAGAGATCAAATACTCAATCTATTGCTAGACTGAATAGGAATAAACCTATTGAGTGCCACCCTACCTTCTAACCCCTGATGAATTTCATGCTTGACAAAAACCTATCTTGATGAATATAGGACTAAATGGACAAAATATATTAAAGAATGGAAATGATCATAAATTATTTATTGAAGAAATAGTTCTTTGATGTAGTATTCAGGTGAAAAAGCTTTCTCTGGAAGTTAGTACTATTGTACTGAATAACCCATAAAGATGATAAGGGATCTAGAAAACAGGGGATTCCCACAGAAGACAAAAGCAAATGGATCTCTAAGGTGGATAGTTAACACCCATGCAGAAGCCAGGAGAGAAACTAGAGAAGGATGGAAACTTAGGAAGATGTCTCTATAGAAAAAAGAATTGACAGAATATTTGATGAGAATGAACGTATTGAAAAGAAACTTTTAGTCTAGTAGAGAAAGGAAATGATTTAGCAAAGTACTTAGAAAACTTAGCAAACCACAACAATAAAAATGGTAATGACTAGATTTGCCAGAGGAAAAATGATGATTGTATACTATGTGACTTAACTAGAAATAAAATTTAAATAGTTATAGTTATGTAATCACTGAGAATAGTGTAACCCCCAAAAGAATGATGAAACTATTTTAGGAAGATGGAACATGGTAGGACTTGTAAAAGAGTTAACGTGCCATTTTTAAGGAGAGACTTAAATATATCATATAAGACTGGAAAAAGCATTGAACAGCCCTGTAATGGTATTTAAAACTTTTGACTACAAGCGAGAAGAAATAGCTAAAAAAGTAATAATAGTGATAGTGAAAGTCACTTGGTCGTGTCTGACTCTTTGCAACCTCATGGACTATATAGTCCATGGAATTCTCCAGGCCAGAATGGGTAGCCTTTCCCTTCTCCAGGGGATCTTTCCAACCTAGTGATCGAACACATTGCAGGCAGATTCTTTACCAGCTGAGCCACAAGGGAAGCCCCACGCTAGCCCCAAAAGTTATAATGCATACCAACAAAGAGGAATAAGGAAAGATGTGGTGAAGGAATACTTTTTTAGTCACAAACCAGGTAGTATTTGACTTTAGAAATTATGTGCTTGCATGACTTTAGTTTAAGAAACATATATTTAAAAAAGCAAAGACAAAAGTAATGGTTAGGCTTCTAGTAGGCACAAATTTCTTTTACTGGAATATTCTGGTTGAACATGCATTTGTAATTTAAACACTCTGACAACCTATGCTTCGACTATTAAATGCTTCAGTGCAGGGGACAGCTTCTATTTCAGAAGGGCAGGTATGATAACCAGTGAACTGGAATCTTCCTTAAAAGCAGTCAAAGCACCTGCTACAGAACAACTCCTGTCAGTCACACTCAAGCTCACACCTCCTTCCTGGCCAGCGCCCATGACCTCTTCTCCTTTTTGCACTCACACATAGGTATTTAGTCTAGCTGTTTCTCACTGCTGCCACCCACTTCTCCCCATCAGTCCTGCCCCTGCCCCACTCCTGCTGTGACACTTGTAAAATTTTCCAGCTTCCTGTCTTCCAGTTGCCTCTGAATTAAGCAAGAAAACCTTGTGTGGTGAATTGTGCTTTTTATATTTCCCTTCTACAGGGAGTTACAAAAATAAGAAACATCGGGGAAATGACTGGGCTCTAGTGAAAGTGTTAATTGCTCAGTCATGTCTGACTCTTTGTGACCACATGGGCTGTAGCCGGCCAGGCTCCTTTGTCCAAGGAATGGGTTGCCATTCCCCCCACCAGGGGATCTTCCCAGCCCAGGAATCAAACTCAGGCCTTCTGCGTGCAGACAGATTCTTTACCACTGAGCCACCAGAGAAGCCCAAAAGTGAAAGTGAAAGTCTCAGTTTTGTCCGACTCTTTGCGACCCAAGGACTGCAGCACACCAAGCTTCCCTGTCCATCACCAACTCATGGAGCTTGCTCAAACTCATGTCCATCGAGTTGGCGATTCCATCCAACCATCTCATCCTCTGTTGTCCCCTTCTCCTCCTGCCTTCAATCTTTCCCAGCATCAGAATCTTTTCCAGTGAATCCGTTCTTCACATCAGGTGGCCAAAGGTATTGGAGTTTCAGCTTCAGCATCTGTCCTTCCAATGAATATTCAGGACTGATTTCCTTTAGGATTGCCTGGTTACATCCTCCTTGCAGTCCAAGAGACTCTCAAGAGTCTTCTCCAACACCACAGATCAAAAGCATAAATTCTTCGGTGCCCAGCTTTCTTTAGAGTCCAGCTCTCACCTCCATACATGACTACTAGAAAAACCATACCTTCGACTGCTGCTGCTGCTGTTAAGTTGCTTCAATCGTGTCTGACTCTGTGCGACCCCATAGATGGCAGCCCACCAGGCTCCTCTGTCCCTGGGATTTTCCAGGTAAGAATACTGGAATGGGTTGCTATTTCCTTCTCCAATGCATGCATGCATGCTAAGTCACTTCAGTTGTGTCCAACTCTGTGTGACCCCATGGACAACAGCCCACCAGGTTCTTCTGCCCACGGGATTCTCCACTGCTTTGACTGCTGCTGTTGCTAAGTTGCTTCAGTCGTGTCTGACTCAGCAACCCCATGGACTGCAGCCCACCAGCCTCCTCCATCCATGGGATTTTCCAGGCAAGAGTACTGGAGTCGGGTGCCATTGCCTTCTCTGATAGCTTTGACTAGACGGACCTTTTTTCACAAAGTGATGTCTCTGCTTTTTAATATGCTGTCTAGGTTGGTCATAGCTTTTCTTCCAAGGAGCAAGCAGCTTCTAATTTCATGGCTGCAGTCACCATCTGCAATGATTTTGGAGCCCCCCAAAATAAAGTCTCTTCCTGTTCCCATTGTTTCCCCATCTATTTGCCATCAAGTGATGGAACAGGATGCTATGATCTTTGTTTTTTGAAAGTTGAGTTTTAAGTCAGCTTTTTCGCTCTCCTCTTTCACTTTCATCAAGAGGATCTTTAGTTCTTTGCTTTCTGCCATAAGGGTGGTGTTATCTGCATATCTGAAGTGATTGATATTTCTCCCACCAATCCTGATTGCAGTTTGTGCTTCATCCAGCCTGGCATTTTGCATGATGTACTCTGCATATAAGTTAAATAAGCAGGGTGACAATATACAGCCTTGATGTACTCCTTTCCCAATTTGGAACCAGTCTGTTGTTTCATGTCCAGTTCGAACTGTTGCTTCTTGACCTGCAAACAGATTTCTCAGAAGGCAGGTAAGGTGGTCTGGTATGCCCATCTGTATAGTCCATGGAATTCTTAAGGCCAAAATACTAAAGTGGGAAGGTTTTGCCTTCTCCAGGGAGTCTTCCCAACCCAGGCATTGAACCGGGGTCTTCTGCATTGCAGGTGGATTCTTTACCAGCTGAGCTACAAGGGAAGAAGCCCAAGAATACTGGAGCCTATCCCTTCTCCAGAAGATCTTCCAACTCAGATTTGAATTGGGGTCTTCTGCATTGCAGGCAGATTCTTTACCAACTGAGCTATGAGGGAATCCCAACTGGACTCTAAACAGCTCACAGAGTTCTAGCCCAGATAGCCTTTTCTCTTTTTTGGCTGCACCACACAGCAAGTGGGATCTTGGTTGTGATTGCCAGCCCTTGTATGTCAGCTGTTGTATTGGATTACTAATACTATACTTTTCAAAGTGCTATACTGTAAGATTAAAAATGTTTTCTTTATTTTTTGTATTTGTTTGTTACATACATATAATTTGTGTGACAAGTGTTATAAAACTATTATAGTACAGTACTATATATTAATAGCTGATTGTGTTAATTGGGTACCTAGGCTAACTTTGTTGGACTTATGAACAAATTGAACTTATGAACACACTGTCAGAATGGAACTCGTTTGTATGTAGGGAAATTACTATACTCAGGAAGTGCTTTTTTGAATGAATGAAGTAGTATCAAGTAATAACAGATCTTAAACCCAAGTCCAGTGATAATACAACTTTTAAAGCATTTTTCCAGTAACTAAAGACCATAAACATGAGAAATACTTTAGCTCAATTTAATATATGAATATTTTTTATCTCAGTTTCAAATATTAAATGCTGTAAGAGGGGAAATGTCCATTTTCTAATAAAGTATCAAGCAGTCAACAAGTATTTAGTGATTGATGCTGTGGAAGGCAGAGGACATATTTCAATGTGTAACTATTGTCTCAAGTTTCCCTGAAGGTTCATGTAAGTCATTATAAGCATTTGCAAAGGGGTTTGAGTTTGAGTTGTCTCCTGTTTTGGACTCTGAAGCTGAGCCCTCCTTCCTGGGACTCTTCCATGTTCTTGTGGTATCTTTGAGCCATGAGTAATACCCCTCAGTCCCAGTCATACAGGATAGTTTGTTAGGAGAGATTAGAGCTGATATTCCTATTTTTATGCAGCAAATTGTATCTCTTTCCAATCAGGTGAGCTCTTCCATGTCCCACAGCCATCCCAAAGTAGTATGAGAGAACAATGTGACTTCAAACCATTGCTCTAGGCACTGAATGTGTGTGGTGTGTGTGGGTTAGTTACTCAGCTGTGTTTGACTCTACCCAACCCCCTGGACTGCAGCCCACCAGGCTTCTCCGTCCATGGGATTCTCCAGGCAAGAATACTGGAGTAGATTGCCATGCCCTCCTCCAGGGGATCTTCCCAACCCAGGGATCAAATCTACCTCTTCTGTCTTAAAAGCAATGTCAGCAGTTATCAGTGCTTACATATCTACTCTATGTCAAATAGAATATGAAACTGAAGTTCAGTCACTCACCCTATGCACATGGCCACATGGTTGGGTAAGGAGCAGAATTGTAATTAGACCCAGGGCAACAGTGCAGAAATCATACTCTTTTCATTGCATCATGCTATTTCTCCACTGGGGATCCTGGTTAGTAACAACAAAAATCTTGGTTTTCCCCAACACATTTTAACCAGAGCATTATCCCTCAACAGGGCTGTCATTCTACTCAGAAAACTGTAGTCCTCTACACCTCCCAGAAACCCAGTGTTAATGCCACAGTCCATTAACATTGCTGTCTGTAAACCCTGTAGCATCCAAGCCATTTTAAACAGAATTCCATCCTGAGATGGATTTCATACATCTTTTAAGAAGTTTCCTTTCCTTTCCCAACTGTCCAAGCAATCCAGCCTTGCATATCTAACATCCTTGATGTTTGGTACCCTGCTGGTAGCACCAAGTTCACATTTCGTTTAGGGATTATTTTATTCAGAATCATTTGAACTCTACTTTGTGATTTTGGAGGCTTGAAACACAAAGAAAATAACTGGCAATACCCTATTAACACTGAATAATTCAGAATTAATCAAAGTGTATTTTAAGCAGAATGTCTAAGCTAACACATTTAGAATATGGGCCATATGATTGCTCAGAAAAAAAAGGGAGAGCTTTTAAGTTCAAACAGATTTAGAATCAGCATTTTAATTGTGGCAACACTTCAGAGTCTTTTCATTTCCTTTGTCTCCCACAGATGTATTTCCTCCCAAGTCCTGATATTTTAATTTTTTCTCTGTGGTAGTACTTATTTTAAGCTGTACTATCATGTAGTTGCTACTCTTTTCTCCATGTCAACAGAGACCTTCTGTGGCAANCTCTCACCTCAATACATGACTACTAGAAAAACCATAGCTTTGACTGCTGCTGCTGCTGTGAAGTCGCTTCAGTTGTGTCTGACTCTGTGCGACCCCATAGATGGCAGCCCACCAGGCTCCTCTGTCCCTGGGATTTTCCAGGTAAGAATACTGGAATGGGTTGCTATTTCCTTCTCCAATGCATGCATGCATGCTAAGTCACTTCAGTTGTGTCCAACTCTGTGTGACCCCATGGACAACAGCCCACCAGGTTCTTCTGCCCACGGGATTCTCCACTGCTTTGACTGCTGCTGTTGCTAAGTTGCTTCAGTCGTGTCTGACTCAGCAACCCCATGGACTGCAGCCCACCAGCCTCCTCCATCCATGGGATTTTCCAGGCAAGAGTACTGGAGTCGGGTGCCATTGCCTTCTCTGATAGCTTTGACTAGACGGACCTTTTTTCACAAAGTGATGTCTCTGCTTTTTAATATGCTGTCTAGGTTGGTCATAGCTTTGCTTCCAAGGAGCAAGCAGCTTCTAATTTCATGGCTGCAGTCACCATCTGCAATGATTTTGGAGCCCCCCAAAATAAGGTCTCTTCCTGTTCCCATTGTTTCCCCATCTATTTGCCATCAAGTGATGGAACAGGATGCTATGATCTTTGTTTTTTGAAAGTTGAGTTTTAAGTCAGCTTTTTCGCTCTCCTCTTTCACTTTCATCAAGAGGATCTTTAGTTCTTTGCTTTCTGCCATAAGGGTGGTGTTATCTGCATATCTGAAGTGATTGATATTTCTCCCACCAATCCTGATTGCAGTTTGTGCTTCATCCAGCCTGGCATTTTGCATGATGTACTCTGCATATAAGTTAAATAAGCAGGGTGACAATATACAGCCTTGATGTACTCCTTTCCCAATTTGGAACCAGTCTGTTGTTTCATGTCCAGTTCGAACTGTTGCTTCTTGACCTGCAAACAGATTTCTCAGAAGGCAGGTAAGGTGGTCTGGTATGCCCATCTGTATAGTCCATGGAATTCTTAAGGCCAAAATACTAAAGTGGGAAGGTTTTGCCTTCTCCAGGGAGTCTTCCCAACCCAGGCATTGAACCGGGGTCTTCTGCATTGCAGGTGGATTCTTTACCAGCTGAGCTACAAGGGAAGAAGCCCAAAAATACTGGAGCCTATCCCTTCTCCAGAAGATCTTCCCAACTCAGGATTTGAATTGGGGTCTTCTGCATTGCAGGCAGATTCTTTACCAACTGAGCTATGAGGGAATCCCAACTGGACTCTAAACAGCTCACAGAGTTCTAGCCCAGATAGCCTTTTCTCTTTTTTGGCTGCACCGCACAGCAAGTGGGATCTTGGTTGTGATTGCCAGCCCTTGTATGTCAGCTGTTGTATTGGATTACTAATACTATACTTTTCAAAGTGCTATACTGTAAGATTAAAAATGTTTTCTTTATTTTTTGTATTTGTTTGTTACATACATATAATTTGTGTGACAAGTGTTATAAAACTATTATAATACAGTACTATATATTAATAGCTGATTGTGTTAATTGGGTACCTAGGCTAACTTTGTTGGACTTATGAACAAATTGAACTTATGAACACACTGTCAGAATGGAACTCGTTTGTATGTAGGGAAATTACTATACTCAGGAAGTGCTTTTTTGAATGAATGAAGTAGTATCAAGTAATAACAGATCTTAAACCCAAGTCCAGTGATAATACAACTTTTAAAGCATTTTTCCAGTAACTAAAGACCATAAACATGAGAAATACTTTAGCTCAATTTAATATATGAATATTTTTTATCTCAGTTTCAAATATTAAATGCTGTAAGAGGGGAAATGTCCATTTTCTAATAAAGTATCAAGCAGTCAACAAGTATTTAGTGATTGATGCTGTGGAAGGCAGAGGACATATTTCAATGTGTAACTATTGTCTCAAGTTTCCCTGAAGGTTCATGTAAGTCATTATAAGCATTTGCAAAGGGGTTTGAGTTTGAGCTGTCTCCTGTTTTGGACTCTGAAGCTGAGCCCTCCTTCCTGGGACTCTTCCATGTTCTTGTGGTATCTTTGAGCCATGAGTAATACCCCTCAGTCCCAGTCATACAGGATAGTTTGTTAGGAGAGATTAGAGCTGATATTCCTATTTTTATGCAGCAAATTGTATCTCTTTCCAATCAGGTGAGCTCTTCCATGTCCCACAGCCATCCCAAAGTAGTATGAGAGAACAATGTGACTTCAAACCATTGCTCTAGGCACTGAATGTGTGTGGTGTGTGTGGGTTAGTTACTCAGCTGTGTTTGACTCTACCCAACCCCCTGGACTGCAGCCCACCAGGCTTCTCCGTCCATGGGATTCTCCAGGCAAGAATACTGGAGTAGATTGCCATGCCCTCCTCCAGGGGATCTTCCCAACCCAGGGATCAAATCTACCTCTTCTGTCTTAAAAGCAATGTCAGCAGTTATCAGTGCTTACATATCTACTCTATGTCAAATAGAATATGAAACTGAAGTTCAGTCACTCACCCTATGCACATGGCCACATGGTTGGGTAAGAAGCAGAATTGTAATTAGACCCAGGGCAACAGTGCAGAAATCATACTCTTTTCATTGCATCATGCTATTTCTCCACTGGGGATCCTGGTTAGTAACAACAAAAATCTTGGTTTTCCCCAACACATTTTAACCAGAGCATTATCCCCCAACAGGGCTGTCATTCTACTCAGAAAACTGTAGTCCTCTACACCTCCCAGAAACCCAGTGTTAATGCCACAGTCCATTAACATTGCTGTCTGTAAACCCTGTAGCATCCAAGCCATTTTAAACAGAATTCCATCCTGAGATGGATTTCATACATCTTTTAAGAAGTTTCCTTTCCTTTCCCAACTGTCCAAGCAATCCAGCCTTGCATATCTAACATCCTTGATGTTTGGTACCCTGCTGATAGCACCAAGTTCACATTTCATTTAGGGATTATTTTATTCAGAATCATTTGAACTCTACTTTGTGATTTTGGAGGCTTGAAACACAAAGAAAATAACTGGCAATACCCTATTAACGCTGAATAATTCAGAATTAATCAAAGTGTATTTTAAGCAGAATGTCTAAGCTAACACATTTAGAATATGGGCCATATGATTGCTCAGAAAAAAAAGGGAGAGCTTTTAAGTTCAAACAGATTTAGAATCAGCATTTTAATTGTGGCAACACTTCAGAGTCTTTTCATTTCCTTTGTCTCCCACAGATGTATTTCCTCCCAAGTCCTGATATTTTAATTTTTTCTCTGTGGTAGTACTTATTTTAAGCTGTACTATCATGTAGTTGCTACTCTTTTCTCCATGTCAACAGAGACCTTCTGTGGCAACACAACCCTGCAGAATGAGGGGAGGGGCCAAAGGCAGAGTGAGGGATAGGGCCAGAGGCTAGAAACAGGAAGCTGAGCAGTGGGGATGAGGTCTAGGAATATGAGTTGAAAATGGGGGAAGAAAGAGAGTGTCATAACCCAGTAAAGTTTGGGGCCCCAGGAAGCCCAGTCTCTGACAGGTATTACGTACAAAGGAGGATCATTAAGCAAGTGAGAATAATAATCACATTATTTGTTTAGCTATTTTTTTTTAATTGTTTATTTGGCTGCTCAGGGTCTTAGTGGCAGCACGGAAACTTTTATTGTGGCATGTGGGATCTAGTTCCCTGACCAGAGATCAAACCCAGGCCCTCTGTGTTGGGAGCATGGAGTCAGCCACTGGATCACCAAGAAAGTCCCTTGTTTATTAAAAAAATAATTTATAATCCATAACCGTATGGATCCCCAACCCTGTTCCCCCAATTGGCATCACAAGTTTACTGTAGAGAGCAACTGTACTTCTGTGGTGTATGGGAATGAAGTTTTTATGCCATGGGAGCTACCCAGGCTTGAGATGCCTGATAGTATAATTACTTTTTCCAATGGTCTTTCCTTCCAATGGACAAGGCTCTGTCCTTATAGAATCAACAACTCACATGCTTCCAATAAAACTTTACTGACTGCCCACTTTGGCTGTTAACAAGCAGAAAGTTCAAAGCCCCTTTGCTTATGTGATGGCCCGAAGTCATAGCCCATATATCTGGTTTGAAGCAGAGCAGGACATCAAGTGGAAAGGGAGATGTAGATGAATACATTTATAGAAGCTGAAGGCTTTCCTACATTTTCCAGTAACCCAATTTAGCCAAACTTTACCTGTGAAAACTCAATAATGAGGTGAATTGAGATTTAAACCAGATGTTCAGGAAAGCCTTTTACCCCAGTTATGAGCCCATAATCTTCCAATATGTTAAAATATTTAGAAATACACTTAAAATATTTAAACATATGTTAAAATAATATCATAAAAGCTGAATGAGCATGACTGGGAACTTAACTATGCAATAACGATCAGGCCCCAAGGCAAGTGTAGTAAATTCAGCTCTTAGGGAGCAGATTAGTCACCAGTTAGCTGTGCAAACTTAGGCAAGTAAATTCTCTAGTTTATGTTTTTATAACTTTAAAATGAAGGGGTAGATAATCAGGTCTCTGTGAATCTTCCCGGTTACCAGATTTTATGATTTTAAGTTATGTGGGTTATTTCCAGCTCTCCTTTTCATGTCACCTGTAATTGTTTCTAAAGTTTTCTTACTTTTTTTTTCTCCTCTATATATTGTGATATGAAAAGACAAAGACAATCTAACCTATATTTATTATGCCAGAGAGACAATTTCAGAGGCAACTGGAAGATCAATATTATTATCCCTAACTGCTTTAAAACATGTTGATTTCTCTACTATTTTTGGTAAAAAACAAAAACAAAACAAAACAAAACAACAAAAAAAAACAAAACCAAAAAACCCACCTGACAGTGCAGGATACATAAGAGACATGGGTTCAATCCCTGGGTCAGGAAGATCCCCTGGAGGAGGGCATGGCAAACCATTCCAGTATTCTTGCCCAGAGAATCCCATGGACGGAGGAGCCTGGTGGGCTACAGTCCATAGTGTTACACAGAGCTGGACTCTTGAGAGTCCTTGGACTGCAAGGAGATCCAACCAGTCCATTCTGAAGGAGATCAGCCCTGGGATTTCTTTGGAAGGAATGGTGCTAAAGCTGAAACTCCAGTACTTTGGCCACCTCATGTGAAGGGTTGACTCATTGGAAAAGACTTTGATGCTGGGAGGGATTGAGGGCAGGAGGAGAAGGGGACGACAGAGGATGAGATGGCTGGATGGCATCACGGACTCGATGGACGTGAGTCTGAGTGAACTCCGGGAGTTGGTGATGGACAGAGAGGCCTGGCGTGCTGCGATTCATGGGGTCGCAAAGAGTCGGACACGACTGAATGACTGAACTGAACTGAACTGAAGTGACTTAGCACACACAGTATTTTTCTGGACTAACTCTGCTGCTGCTGCTGCTAAGTCATTTCAGTTGTGTCCAACTCTGTGCAACCCCATAGACTCCTGGCGTGCTGCGATTCATGGGGTCGCAGAGAGTCGGACACGACTGAGTGACTGAACTGAACTGAAGTTTGCTCAACACTTTTGTGACTCAGTTCAAAGATTATGGCCAATGAAATATAAATTGAGGAGGCACTCCAGCAGATCATTGGCTAACTAGGCATCTGAGTTGAGCTTGAAAAGTGGCATTTCAACATCTTCTCCTCAGTGTCCTGATTCTGGATGTGCCAGACATGGCTAGACTTCCTCAGTCTGCTTGGCCAGACTACATGTCGCTGAGCTGTCTGCTGCTCACTCAGGAAGGAGCCCGTCCTGTTCTGTGCTCAGGATTTGGAGATGTCTTCTTGGACAAGTTTAAGCCGCTAAGCCTGCAGATGAGCGTCTGCTGTTTTGTTTTTTCCTCCCAGGACCATGTGTGTCACAGCTGGAGCGTCTTCGGCAGCGGCCCCATAGTCAGGAGGGCAGTGTATCACTGGCTTTTTTCTTGCTCTTGACAGGCATCTGCTGCTTTCTTGACAGCAGTCCAGAGCTCCTCGGATGTTTCATGCCATGGCTATCATGACCCCAGTGTGTGGAAGTACAGAACCTAGAAGCCAAGGTGTCCAGCCAAAGCAACCAGGCCTAAATCTGAAAACACTTCATGTTTCTCTTTATCTTAAACATTTATACATGGTCAGTACTTAATTTGGTGGGTTTTAAATATAAATGTAAGTATCTTCCTGAAAATATTTAAGTAACATGGCTCCAAGAAAATGTGCCATGTGTATACATGCTTGCTTTGCAAAAAACACACCACTTAATTGTGAAATTACTCATCCTCCACTTGGAAAAGCATATAAAAAGGAGCCCAGGAAATGTGGTTCAAGTTCTGACTTTGTCATTTAGGAATTATGTGACTTGGGGAAATTAATTAAAGGCTCAATTTTTAGTTTTTTTTTTTTTTCTTTTCATCTGTAAAAGGGGGATTAAAACCACCAAACTCATGGGATTATTGTGAAGACAAAATCCTATATTTAGATTGCCTGCCACAGTCCTGGGGAGGTGGTAGGTGGTCAATGGCAGTTACTATCCTTTCATTCTGCTTTTTCCTTTTCTAAAGAAATAGCTCTTCCCATCCCTCCAGCCTCAGGCCTAAAGAAAGAGGACCATGTGGAGGGCAGGTACCATCTAGCTCATCCCCTGCCTCCCTGCCTCAGACAAATCTGCAATTTAAAAATACCTTGAAAATAGGTTTGCCTGTACCATTTTTTATATTCCACATATATCCATTAATACACAATACTTGTTTTTCTCTTTCTACTTCATTCTGTATGAGAGATTCCAGGGTCATCCACAGCTCTACAAATGACCCAACTTGATTCCCTTTTAATGCTGAGTAATATTCTGCTTTGCATATATACCCCACCTTCTTTATCCATTTGGAGCCCAAGAAAATAAAATCTGCCACTGTTTTCACTTTCTCCCCATCTGTTGCCATTAAGTGATGGGACTGCATGCCATGATCTTAGTTTTTTGAATCTTGAGTTTTAAGCTGGCTTATACACTACCATGTATAAAACAGATAGCTAGTGGGAACCTTCTGCATAGCTCAAGGAGTTCAGTGCAGTGCTCTGTGGTGACCTAGAGGGGTGGGATGGGGG
>SJYX01021397.1:384804-427026 GCA_006410675.1 Oreotragus oreotragus | reverse complement strand
ACTCTTTGCGACCCCATGAACCGCAGCACGACAGACCTCCCTGTCCATCACCAACTCATGGAGTTCACTAAACCCATGTCCATCGAGTCAGTGATTCCATACAACCATTTCATCCTCTGTCATCCCCTTCTTCTGCCCTCAATCTTTCCCATCATCAGGGTCTTTTCATATGAGTCAGCTCTTCACATCAGGTGGCCAAAGTACTGAAGTTTCAGCTTCAACATCAGTCCCTCCAATGAACACCCTGGACTGATCTCCTTTAGGATGGACTGGTTGGATCTCCTTGCAGTCTAAAGGACTCTCAAGAGTCTTCTCCAACACCACAGTTCAAAAGCATCAATTCTTCGGAACTCACCTTTCTTTATAGTCCAACTCTCACATCCATACATGACTACTGGAAAAACCATAGCCTTGACTAGACGGACCTTTGCTGGCAAAGTAATGTCTCTGCTTTTTAATATGATGTCTAGGTTGGTTATAACTTTCCTTCCAAGGAGTAAGCATCTTTTAATTTTTTTTAATATAGTAAACAGTTTTAGACAAACACAATATATACATTGCAGTATTTGGTACATAAAAGTGAAAGAGAGTGAAAGTGAAGTCACTCAGTCATGTACGACTCTTTACGACCCCATGGACTGTAGCCTGCCAGGCTCCTCCATCCGTGGGATTCTCCAGGCAACAATACTGAAATGGGTTGCCATTTCCTTCTCCAGGGGATTTTTTCCACCCAGGGATTGAACCCAGGTCTCCCGCATTGCAGGCAGATGCTTTAACCTCNACTCAGTCATGTACGACTCTTTACGACCCCATGGACTGTAGCCTGCCAGGCTCCTCCATCCGTGGGATTCTCCAGGCAACAATACTGAAATGGGTTGCCATTTCCTTCTCCAGGGGATTTTTTCCACCCAGGGATTGAACCCAGGTCTCCCGCATTGCAGGCAGATGCTTTAACCTCTGAGCCACCAGGGAAGCCTATTTGGTACATAACCTTATTTTATAAAACAAACATTTATAAACTACTGACCCTGCATACTTCTTCCCTAATCTTTATACATCCTCTAATAAATATGGTTTTGTATGACCTACATGGATTCTGGAGCCATCCTCAGTTAAAATCAGCTCTTGATTATGGCTTTAATTGATAATGTAGGGTAATAGCTCTCTGCTGTGTACATCTTAGAAGATTGATGGAATGATTTTGCACAGAGTGCTTCTCAATAACAGAAAAATATTTAAATATAGTGTTATATTTCAGCACATCTTATTCTTCATACTAATTTTATCACTGAGTTGAGCAGCAGGCAGATAATGAACTCACTCTTAAAATGATGAAGCTCAGTCATCTATTTTAGACAATGAATCGGTCATTCTGTAATGTTCAATTTTAACTTAAATGCAGAGTTTGCTGCAGGAAGAAACCTTCTCTGCCTTTATAAAAGCAAAAACATTTACCAGTAAAATAGACCTTTTATGCAAGAGCTGTAAGGCAATGAGATAAACCACTGTGATAGCATTACAACATTCCTCATGAGAAAAATCGAATTCAGTTAATTGGTTGCATTTACAGCCCATGCAACATCTGTACTTAAATTATTAAGCATCACTAATGTTCTAGAATCTCCCCCAGAAATCCAGGAACCAAGCTGCTTTTCAGTCTCTCAGTGGTGACTAATTTTAGACCTGATGACAGAGACACAGAAGGCAAAAATCTGGTCTCACTGTATCTGCTCCAGTCCTGCTGCCGGGGTGATGTCTGTTAGCAATGTCTAAGTTAACAGTGATACCCACCACAAAGACTCACAAAAACAGCAGACCTTAGCAAATGTCATTCATGTTTCCTGGTCAGCAAGAGTTTGTGGGAAATCACAGCATGTTCTAAGATTAAAGCAAGACCTTATATGGCATCATTATTTAGAATGGGCCACAATATATAGCTGTTGCAAAATGCTACCGACATCCTAACCACCATACCATACTGACTCAGCTAGCAGGACTGGCTCTAGATAGCACTGGTTTGGTTCTGCTTTAAGAGGTTTCAATCACTGATCCTTTGATTAAGATGGATTGATGCAATTGCAGTCATTTCTCATCTGATACCTTGGGTTCTGAGACCATGGGTACACAAACATAGAATCTCAAGTATTTCCCTTGACCTTAACAAGCTTCAAGCACTTCAGTGACCATCACAAGTTAAGAGTGAGGACTCTGGATCCAGCATTCCTGAGTTGAATTCAGGCAATGCCACTTACTAGCTGTATGGACTTAAGGATGAGAAGTAAACTCAGTGTCTCTATTTCCTCATCTGTAAAATGAAAATAATATCTACCTCATAGTGTTGTTTATGAGATCAGCATTATGTACAGTGCTTGGGACAGTACTGAGCACATGGAAATTGTCCAGTATTTTTTATTATCATAGTCCTTATTAGAGACAGAGGGAGAGTGATAATGCCTGCGGTGCAATTGTCATTTTCAGGATTAAATGAGATAATGTATGTCAAATGTTTAATATCCAAGAAGAATGATTGATAATGGTCTTCATTTGCTGTGAGCTTACTGTGTGTCTGTCATTGTGAAAGTACTTTACACACATCCTCCCTTTGAGGTAAGTATTAGTAGCATCCCTGGTTTACTGAGGAATTCACTATAGCATAGTAAGGTAAATATTTTGGTCAAAGTTAGGGGAAAACTGGATGTATTAGTTAAGGTAACATGCTGTTGACCTTCCGTCGCTAAGTCGTGTCTTAGACGACTGACTCTATGCGACTCCATGGACTCCAGCATGCCAGGCTCCGCTGTCCTCCACTGTTTCTCGGAGTCTGCTCAAATTCATGCCCATTGAGTCAGTGCTGTTATCTAACCATCTCATACTCTGTAGCCTCCTTCTCCTCTTGCCTTCAATCTTTCCCAGGATCAGGGTCTTTTCCAATGAGTCCATTTTTCACATCAGGTGGCCAAAGTATTGGAACTTCAGCTTCAGCATCAGTCCTTCCCATAAATATTTAGGGTTGATTTCCTTTAGGATGGACTGGTCTGATCTCCCTGCAGTCCAAGGGACTCTCAAGAGTCTTCTCCAGCACCGCAAATCGAAAGAATCAGTTCTTTAGCACTCAGCCACCTTTATGGTCCAACTCTCACATCTGTACATAACTACTGGAAAAACCATAGCTTTGACTATATGGACCTTTGTTGGCAAAGGCATATCTCTGCTTTTTAATATGCTGTCTAGATAATGTGAACTACTATAAAAAAATAAAATCAGAGTCTTTAGTGCTTAACATAATAGGGTATTATTTCCTATGCAAAAATCGGGAATGAGTGATCCTGATTGGTAGGAAGTTCTCCTCCAAGCATTGGTCCAGAATTCGGATTATTTTTGTGTTGTTTTCACAATCTTACATCTTCAAGATCACTATGCTTGTCTGCCTCAAGGAGGCAGAAGGGAAGAGCATGGTAAATTACACAAGTTTTAAGGGAAAACTCAAGGTAACATAACACTTACATTCATACTTCATTGCTAGACTTTAGCTATGGCCGCACCTAATTTCAGGGGACACCAGCATATAGAGTCTAGTTGTGTGCCAAGGAAGCATAGGGTTCGGTGATTAGCAAGTTATTTCAGCTGTGGTGAGAATGGTTCAATCCCTGGTCAGGGGACTAAAATGCTCCATGACTTATGGTAAAAAACAAGCAATGATGCAAGAAATTCACTAAAGACTTTAAAAAATTGTTGTTTAGTTGCTAAGTCATGTCCAATTCTTTTGGGACCTGCCAGTCTCCTCTGTTCATGGGATTTCTCAGGCAGAATACTCGAGTGGATTGCCATTTCCTTCTCTAGGGGCTATTCCCAACACATGTCTCCTGCTTGGCAGGTGGGTTCTTTACCACTGAGCCACCTGGGAAACCCTCAAAGGAAAAAATAATTGACCAAACTGAAGCAACAATAATGATATACAAATTATATATCTATATCTATATATTAAAAATCATTGCTTTTCCTTTCATGGCAGCAAAATTAAGGATCTCTTAGACTCTCCAGCCACATGGATTGAATTTGAAAAAACTATGTATACCTGCTTGTTTGGGTCTGACCAACAATTCCACTTACACAAAGTTACACTTCATATTAGATAATAGAATGCAACCACGTACCAGGAAAATGAAAATAATATTTTAAGGCTATCAGGATCTTAGCCAACTGAAAATTGACTGTTGATAATCTTCTACTTGGGGGGAGACCTTCTTAGGCACTCTTTTCTATAATATAAGAATGATGCTGGCTGCCAGGGGCAGACTGCAAAATGACAACAGATTCTTCCTCGCCTCTGTCCTCCATCTTTGTGATGTGACTTTGCAGCTCCTTCCATCTAGCAGTGAAATCTATCACTTCAGTCTTTGAACCTGGACTGGTCTTGTGACTAGCAATGACCAAAGGAATATTGTGGAACCAACATTGTTCCAGTGCTCAACCAAAAATATTTCTCATAGTTCCACTTGTTCTTGGACTCCTGTGTGCATCATTTGAGCAAACGTGGGCTAGTCTGCTGCTGCTGCTGGTGTTGTCACTAATTTGGGTCCGACTGTTTGGGACCACATGGACTCCAGCAGGCCAGGCTTCCCTGTCCTTCACTATCTCCCAGAGTTTGCTCAGACCCATGTGCACTGAATCGGTGATACCATCCAACCATCTCATCCTCTGTGGCCCCCTTCTCCTCCCTCAGTCTTTCCCAGAATCAGGATCTTTTCCAGTGAGCTGGCTCTTCACCTCATGTGGCCAAAGTATTGTAGCTTCAGCTTCAGCCTGCTGTAGGATGAGTCCTTGTGGAGACTTCAGCCCAATTGTTCCAGCCAAGGCTCCAGAAATGTGACCTAAAATGTCCCAAACTAGTCTAGACCAGAAGAATGTCTCAGTTGACCTCAGTCTACCTTGTCACCCACAGAAACAGGAGTTCAACTAATGGTTATTTTTATGCTTATAAGTTCTGAGGAGGTTTTGAAAGGAGCAAGTGATAATTAACATGATGCCCAAAGTACCAGACTGAGATATTGTCTCGTAGTTTATTTCGTACCAGGTATCTCACTTTATAAACTTATAGTTCATATTTCTTGTCAACCCAAACTCTCTAGATGGATTATTAAAAACAAGCTGAACTGACACAGTAAGTTTCTGCATGATGTAAATGACTCTCCCAGAAATAAGTTGTATTTAAAAATGGAATTTTCAGTTGATTTAATTATTAAAATTTGGATAAGATACATAGATTGTTCCTTCTTCCCTCAAAACATTTCCAGGGTAGACAGTAACAAATGGGAAATACATATAGACCACACTGCCATCTTGGTTTTCATTCCCCTTAAAATATGATCTCTAATAGGGAAGGTAAAATATAATCATTTTTAATAATACCTTATTTCCCTTTTAAACACATTTTGAAGCTAAAGCATTCTCTTTGATTAGTGCAATAGTTTTTAATGAAACAAGTTATTTTTACTGAAAAAGAACAATGCATGCCACCCAAGAAAAGCTTACTACCATTTTTTCTTTTGCAAACATTTGTCAAACACTTCCTTTAGGCTAGGTATTGATCTAAATTTGTGCACACTGTCTTGATTAACTTTTACAGTGATATTATGCAGGAGACAATATTATTTCCATGTTTTGCAGATGAGTATACTGAGGAACAGAAAGGCAAGGTAATTTACCCAGGGTTCACAAGTCTCAGAGCCTAAGGTTTAACCTTGGTATTCTATTGTGTACTCTAAGGGAATGCCCAGCATCATACCAAACAAATATCACAGCTGTTAACACTGTGCGTTTCTCTCATCTTTACATAGTAATATATTGGATTTTATTAATGTCAATTCAGTTCAGTCACTCAGTCATGTCCAACTCTTTGCGACCCCATGAACCGCAGCACGACAGACCTCCCGGTCCATCACCAACTCATGGAGTTCACTAAACCCATGTCCATCGAGTCAGTGATTCCATACAACCATTTCATCCTCTGTCATCCCCTTCTTCTGCCCTCAATCTTTCCCATCATCAGGGTCTTTTCATATGAGTCAGCTCTTCACATCAGGTGGCCAAAGTACTGAAGTTTCAGCTTCAACATCAGTCCCTCCAATGAACACCCTGGACTGATCTCCTTTAGGATGGACTGGTTGGATCTCCTTGCAGTCTAAAGGACTCTCAAGAGTCTTCTCCAACACCACAGTTCAAAAGCATCAATTCTTCGGAACTCACCTTTCTTTATAGTCCAACTCTCACATCCATACATGACTACTGGAAAAACCATAGCCTTGACTAGACGGACCTTTGCTGGCAAAGTAATGTCTCTGCTTTTTAATATGATGTCTAAGTTGGTTATAACTTTCCTTCCAAGGAGTAAGCATCTTTTAATTTTTTTTAATATAGTAAACAGTTTTAGACAAACACAATATATACATTGCAGTATTTGGTACATAAAAGTGAAAGAGAGTGAAAGTGAAGTCACTCAGTCATGTACGACTCTTTACGACCCCATGGACTGTAGCCTGCCAGGCTCCTCCATCCGTGGGATTCTCCAGGCAACAATACTGAAATGGGTTGCCATTTCCTTCTCCAGGGGATTTTTTCCACCCAGGGATTGAACCCAGGTCTCCCGCATTGCAGGCAGATGCTTTAACCTCTGAGCCACCAGGGAAGCCTATTTGGTACATAACCTTATTTTATAAAACAAACATTTATAAACTACTGACCCTGCATACTTCTTCCCTAATCTTTATACATCCTCTAATAAATATGGTTTTGTATGACCTACATGGATTCTGGAGCCATCCTCAGTTAAAATCAGCTCTTGATTATGGCTTTAATTGATAATGTAGGGTAATAGCTCTCTGCTGTGTACATCTTAGAAGATTGATGGAATGATTTTGCACAGAGTGCTTCTCAATAACAGAAAAATATTTAAATATAGTGTTATATTTCAGCACATCTTATTCTTCATACTAATTTTATCACTGAGTTGAGCAGCAGGCAGATAATGAACTCACTCTTAAAATGATGAAGCTCAGTCATCTATTTTAGACAATGAATCGGTCATTCTGTAATGTTCAATTTTAACTTAAATGCAGAGTTTGCTGCAGGAAGAAACCTTCTCTGCCTTTATAAAAGCAAAAACATTTACCAGTAAAATAGACCTTTTATGCAAGAGCTGTAAGGCAATGAGATAAACCACTGTGATAGCATTACAACATTCCTCATGAGAAAAATTGAATTCAGTTAATTGGTTGCATTTACAGCCCATGCAACATCTGTACTTAAATTATTAAGCATCACTAATGTTCTAGAATCTCCCCCAGAAATCCAGGAACCAAGCTGCTTTTCAGTCTCTCAGTGGTGACTAATTTTAGACCTGATGACAGAGACACAGAAGGCAAAAATCTGGTCTCACTGTATCTGCTCCAGTCCTGCTGCCGGGGTGATGTCTGTTAGCAATGTCTAAGTTAACAGTGATACCCACCACAAAGACTCACAAAAACAGCAGACCTTAGCAAATGTCATTCATGTTTCCTGGTCAGCAAGAGTTTGTGGGAAATCACAGCATGTTCTAAGATTAAAGCAAGACCTTATATGGCATCATTATTTAGAATGGGCCACAATATATAGCTGTTGCAAAATGCTACCGACATCCTAACCACCATACCATACTGACTCAGCTGGCAGGACTGGCTCTAGATAGCACTGGTTTGGTTCTGCTTTAAGAGGTTTCAATCACTGATCCTTTGATTAAGATGGATTGATGCAATTGCAGTCATTTCTCATCTGATACCTTGGGTTCTGAGACCATGGGTACACAAACATAGAATCTCAAGTATTTCCCTTGACCTTAACAAGCTTCAAGCACTTCAGTGACCATCACAAGTTAAGAGTGAGGACTCTGGATCCAGCATTCCTGAGTTGAATTCAGGCAATGCCACTTACTAGCTGTATGGACTTAAGGATGAGAAGTAAACTCAGTGTCTCTATTTCCTCATCTGAGAAATGAAAATAATATCTACCTCATAGTGTTGTTTATGAGATCAGCATTATGTACTGTGCTTGGGACAGTACTGAGCACATGGAAATTGTCCAGTATTTTTTATTATCATAGTCCTTATTAGAGACAGAGTGAGAGTGATAATGCCTGCAGGGCAATTGTCATTTTCAGGATTAAATGAGATAATGTATGTCAAATGTTTAATATCCAAGAAGAATGATTGATAATGGTCTTCATTTGCTGTGAGCTTACTGTGTGTCTGTCATTGTGAAAGTACTTTACACACATCCTCCCTTTGAGGTAAGTATTAGTAGCATCCCTGGTTTACTGGGGAATTCACTATAGCATAGTAAGGTAAATATTTTGGTCAAAGTTAGGGGAAAACTGGATGTATTAGTTAAGGTAACATGCTGTTGACCTTCCGTCGCTAAGTCGTGTCTTAGACGACTGACTCTATGCGACTCCATGGACTCCAGCATGCCAGGCTCCGCTGTCCTCCACTGTTTCTCGGAGTCTGCTCAAATTCATGCCCATTGAGTCAGTGCTGTTATCTAACCATCTCATACTCTGTAGCCTCCTTCTCCTCTTGCCTTCAATCTTTCCCAGGATCAGGGTCTTTTCCAATGAGTCCATTTTTCACATCAGGTGGCCAAAGTATTGGAACTTCAGCTTCAGCATCAGTCCTTCCCATAAATATTTAGGGTTGATTTCCTTTAGGATGGACTGGTCTGATCTCCCTGCAGTCCAAGGGACTCTCAAGAGTCTTCTCCAGCACCACAAATCGAAAGAATCAGTTCTTTAGCACTCAGCCACCTTTATGGTCCAACTCTCACATCTGTACATAACTACTGGAAAAACCATAGCTTTGACTATATGGACCTTTGTTGGCAAAGGAATATCTCTGCTTTTTAATATGCTGTCTAGATAATGTGAACTACTATAAAAAAATAAAATCAGAGTCTTTAGTGCTTAACATAATAGGGTATTATTTCCTATGCAAAAATCGGGAATGAGTGATCCTGATTGGTAGGAAGTTCTCCTCCAAGCATTGGTCCAGAATTCGGATTATTTTTGTGTTGTTTTCACAATCTTACATCTTCAAGATCACTATGCTTGTCTGCCTCAAGGAGGCAGAAGGGAAGAGCATGGTAAATTACACAAGTTTTAAGGGAAAACTCAAGGTAACATAACACTTACATTCATACTTCATTGCTAGACTTTAGCTATGGCCGCACCTAATTTCAGGGGACACCAGCATATAGAGTCTAGTTGTGTGCCAAGGAAGCATAGGGTTTGGTGATTAGCAAGTCATTTCAGCTGTGGTGAGAAATAAGACTCAAATCCATGGATTCTGACCTCAAGACCCCTGTGTATATATGTCTCTTCTTTCCCCAAAAGGCACTTGAAAGCTATAAAACACTTTAAAAGTGCAAGTTCTTATTCTCATCCTTAACTCAGCTTCTGTAGAGTTGAATCCTATGACCCTATTGTAATATAATTTGAATTAAAAAACAAATATATGCCCATGGCCAATTCATATTGATGCACAGTACTGTCAAATTATTATCCTCCAACTAGAATAAATAAATAAAATTTAAAAATATATTCCTGAAGCTAGTATCATAAAAGAACAACTTTAATGATCTGATTCCTAAGTGCTCTATTTGGTTTATAAAACTCTGTAGCCTTTTTTTTTTTTTTTTTAATGTGGACAACTTTTTTTAAAGTCTATTAAATTTGTTACAACATTGTTTCTGTTTCATGGTTTGGGTTTTTGGCCCCAAGGCATGTGTGAGCTTAGCACCCCAACCAGGGATTGAACCTGCATCCCCTGCATTGGAAGGCGAAGTCGTAACCACCGGACCACCAGCAAAGTCCTTAAAACGCCTTAGTCTTAGATCAACATTTTCCATTTACCAGAATTCTCTCTTTGGATCTGCCATCTACTGGGCATTTCTATATTTTTCAGATTATATCTACAAAATACTGAGTTCATTGAGTCAACCTCATCCAAAATCACATTTTTGAAAGGGCTTTAATTAAAAAATAGCAAAAAAAACCCAATAGGGACTGAATTTTTGATTATGAATTTTAGAGGCTTGTAATTCCAGCTCATGACATTTAGGTTTGCCCAGAATTAGATTGCCCTTCCACTGAAATTGCTTATTGGAAATTGTTTTGGCCCCAGGCTGCATTAAATTGTTTAAGAATGCAAAAAATGTCTATAAATATCATGGGCAAACCATGTCAGAAATCAAATAGAACACAGTACCCAGCTGTGTCTAGTGCCAGGCTTCCCTAAACTAGTTAGACTTAACAAGTCTCTGCAACATTATTTGGCGTCTTTGGGGTCAGTTTTGAGTCATCTGATTTTCTAGCTGTATATAACATTGTGGTAGAAATCAGGACTTTCAGTTTGATATTTTATTCTTAGTAGTATGTCCCTTGGTTACCATTCAACGTAAAAGGAGAGCTTGAAAATATTAAAAATTTCTCCTCTTCTGTGTATGACGTTCTGAAAAAGGTTACTCCATATATCACAATACAACATAACATTCTTCCAAAGAAGAACAGGCTTAATGCTCCATCCAAATAATGAATAAAAGTGAAAACTGAGAGGAGTAGTTCCTCAAGGTTAATCCAGGCCACTGTGGCTGATGGAATTTTAGAAAAACAATTACCTACCAGGCAACATGCAGTTCCAATCAGAAAAGAGATGGAATCATATAAAGTCAGGAAGACTAGTCTCCTGGTGAGCACAGACCAGCTCTACATCCTCAGTGTCTGGACCAGCTGCTACAAGGTGTTCCCATCCTCTGGAATGAGAGGGGGACAAGCCAATACCAGCTGTGCTGGGCTGAGAGGTTTGCTTCCCTCAGTAGGAGAAAAGAACCACACAGACTTGTCCTTACACAGAACCTCTCCCTTTAGGGTTGTTGAGAAAAAAATCAATGTGAGCATTAAGTACAATTTTCAGATAGGCCCTCTCTTTCATTTTCAATTATTGCTACTTTGGGGAAATATTCAAAAGTGGAGTTGATGGAGATATTTTGGAAGTAAGGAATAAACCACAGTGTTACCTACCCTGAAGATTCTGACATGCCTCCCCAATTGGGCTCACCTTGGCTGTCTTTATCACTGACATTCCCATACCCTTCTATGAGGTCACTATTACTGACTCTCTCTGGGGAAAGTAGGGAAAAAAATGAGTTGTTATAGGAAGCTCTCATTCTTGATGCTAATTCAGCATTTTTCATTGTTTTCCACTTGAATAATAATTAGGAGGCAATATGTGTGTTCTCGGTCAGGACTCATCCTTAGCAAAATCAGGTAGAATGAAAAAAAAAATGTAATACATTATCTTCATTCATCTTTGCCTTGTTTGTCAGACAAATGACCTGTCGATTTTCAGTGCTGGTTACAGGATTACGTGACCTAAATGCCACAGAAGTCCAGTGAAGTGTGGTATTAATTGAGGCACAAGTATTTCTGGAAAACATCTAGAAGGAGGGCTGATCTATTTGAGTGAGTACAGTGGAGTGGGTGGACATCTCAAATTCACTCTTAAAATTGATTTCAATTTCATTCATTCTTCCTGGTTGTCGACCATAATTTTGAACGGATTACCTCCTATTGACTCTCAGATGAAAGTGGTGGAAAAGCTTTATAAGATATCTGAAACAAATATTTAGTCATTAAAAATGCAAGACAGTGGAACAATCTCATTTATATTCCATGAAGTGTCATTCTTATTATTATGAAAAAGAAAGCAATTTCTGTCATTATGCAAATAATGTCTGGTAAAGACAACTGAGCCAAGCTCTAATTCTCTTTTACCCCCAGTGTTTTATAGAACAAAGGGGATTCAAATGAGAGCTCCAAATACAAAGTTTTGATACTTTAGAATTTTAAATTAAGATTTAATGGTCATTTCCTGACTGTAAAGACTTCCTGGGTGGCTCAGCATGGCTCAGAGTTAAGAGTTTGCCTGCAAAGCAGGAGATGCAGGAGACACAGGGTTCGAATCCCTGGGTTGGAAAGATCCCCTGGAGAAGAAAATGGCAACTCATTCCAAAAGCCTTGCCTGGGAAATACCACGGACAGAGGAGCCTGTTGGTTACAAACCAAGGGGTTACAGAGCCAGACATGACTGAGCAAGTGGGCATGAGCACAATTACTCTTGACTGTACAACTAGGTGATGCTGGAAATAAAAATGTATCAAGATGTACTCCTTCGGAGGGTGGGGATAGAAATTGTTGGTACTGCTCACTCTTAGCAATGGATTCAGCTGTTAAAAGAATCTGCTTGTAATGCAGGAGACCTGGGTTTGATCCCTGGGTCAGGAAGATCCCCTGGAGAAGGGNGTACAACTAGGTGATACTGGAAATAAAAATGTATCAAGATGTACTCCTTCGGAGGGTGGGGATAGAAATTGTTGGTACTGCTCACTCTTAGCAATGGATTCAGCTGTTAAAAGAATCTGCTTGTAATGCAGGAGACCTGGGTTTGATCCCTGGGTCAGGAAGATCCCCTGGAGAAGGGAATGGCTACACCTTCCAGTATTCTTGCTTGGAGAATCCCATGGACAAAGAAGCCTGGGGGACTACTGTCCATGGGATCATAAAAGAGTCATATACACCTGAGCAACTAACACACACACACACACAATCTGTTCAGATCCCTTCTTCAGGGCTATGCACCTATGCCCCAACTATTGAGAATGTGGTAGCTGACAGTTCAAAGCTTTCCACCTTACTGGAAATTGCATTCCACAGAGGGGAATTGCCTTACCAAGGTTACATTCTCTTCTGGGAGCAGTTCTATCCAGTGGCTGGTTGACGTAGTTATCTACAGTTCTAGCTCCACCATCTAAATTTAGAATAACTTTTAAGGGCCTTTTCTGGTTCCCAAATATTCTATGGAGTTGTTGGAAGCATCCACTGCCACCACATTGCAGGTCAGTGTCTCCCTCTATCCCATCCTACCTCCCTCACTTCCATACAGGTATATCTGAGAGCTCTTCCCAGTGAACTTTGTGCAGAAAAAGTCTGTTTATAGGCACTCAGTCTAAGAAAATTGTTAACATTTTGGTGTGTTTTCCCAGTGTATATTTTACAAAATTGTGATCATTGTATATAGATAATTTTGTTTCTTCTGTTTTTTTATTTGAAGCATAGTTAATTTACAATATTGTGTTAGTTTGAAGTACACGGCAAAATGATTCAGTTTCACATTATACTCACATGTATATTCTTTTTTAAATTCTTTTCCATTATAGGTTATTATAAGATATAGAGTACAGTGTAGGTCCTTGTTGTCTGCTTTTTTTGTTTTTTACTGTCATATTTTGAGCATTTTATTTTGTTGATCCCTTTATCTGCTATTTAACAATTCTATTGTATTTCAGTAAATGGATGTGCCATGATTTATTCAATCATTCTTTATATGTTAAATATTTATATTGTTCTCAATTATTTCATATTAAAAATAATATGATATCAAACCATTTTATACATAAGTGGCTGACCATTTCAGTTTATTTTGTGAGGACACATCCTCAGAAGAGGAAGTGCTGAGTCTAAGAACATGAACTCTGTCAAGAAGCTCAACATGTCTTGTTCAATTGCTTTCCAGAAGCATTTTTTACATTTTTAATTCATTTATGTTTCTACTACCATTAAACATAGTTTTGGACTCATCATGCTCTTGCCAGAATTGAATATTTATTATTATACTTCATTCCATTCCAGGCAATATTCTTTAGCACCTTCATTTTACTCCTGGGTATGGATATGAGAGTTGGGCCATAAAGAAAGCTGAGTGCCGAAGAATTGATGCTTTTGAACTGTGGTGTTGGAGAAGGCTTTTGAAAGTCCCTTGGAGTGCAAGGAGATCTAACCAGTCCATCCTAAAGGAGATCAGTCCTGGGTGTTCACTGGAAGGACTGATGTTGAAGCTGAAACTCCAATACGTTGGCCACGTAATGTGGAGAGCTGACTCATCTGAAAAGGCCCTGATGCTGGGAAAGATTGAGGGCAGGTGGCGGAGAAGGGGACAGCAGAGAATGAGATGGTTGGATGGCATCACCAACACAATGGACATGGGTTTGGGTGGACTCTGGGAGTTGGTGATGGACAGGGAGGCCTGGCGTGCTGCGGTTCATGGAGTCGCAGAGTTGGACACGTCTGAGCGACTGAACTGAACTGAAGTCTAAAATCAACCTTTTCATCTGACTGTACCCTCTCTTCTCAGATTCCTGCAAACTTGTTACCTCCACTATTTTTCAGTACTCTGCTGTAGGTCCGTGTCATGAAGTCTGTATATCGGTGCTGCTACTGCACTTTTCTGTACATCATATGAAAGTCATTTATGGAAACTTTGATTGTTAATTTCTTGATATTAATCTTTATATATCCCCCAGCACCTAGTATGGGTCCTTGAACATAACACATGTGCAATAAAAATGCTTTGTAAAACAATTCATTGTCAGTAACCATTCATCAGTTTGACAGCTATGTAACTTTCTTATCCTGCGGCTCAAAGAACTACTGCAGGTCATCAAAGTACCCAGTTAGCTAACTGCTGGTCTTTCTCCATTATAGATGAAAAAGAGGCACTTATAAACCATTTAGATGGGCAAGTCCTAAGGTGCTAATGTATTTTGTTTTTCATGTTTTGTCCTGAGGCTAGACAACTGTTGGTGCTCAAAGAGTTCAAAACAGAAGCCACAAAGAATATGATTTTCCCATTTATTTATTTATCATAATATATTTTCATACATCTATGATCCTAAAGTTCTGATATCAGACTTATGTCTTAGTTGTAATTAACATATCATTAACATAGTTGAGTAAATATCTAGTGACATTTGTTTGGCAACTAAGTAAATTCTATTTTGAGCAACTCAAGTCTGCAAGTCCATATCTTAATAAGATTAATGAGCTCACTAAATTGTGGCAGCTGTGTTTTTCAGGCCACATGGAACTGTATTTTAAGCAGCTCAGGACAGATTCTACCGATATGCATTTCTCATTCAAGGGGAAAATCCAAAAATCTGTTCTGATTTCAAGAAAATCAAACTGCAATTTCCTATCCTGACTCAGATCTTGTTCTAGACACTTATTGAGTTCTTTGAAGAAAATTCATATTGGCTAAACTCAATGAAGCAGTGCAAAATTCCTACAGTGTACTCTTTAGAACAAAATAATTAAACTTGGGGCTCTAATGTTTCAGTGGGTAAGCAGACTAATTTTCTTATCCAATACTCAAAAGCTCTGTAGATGTTGGGTAGTAGAAAGTCATTTTTGAAAGCCAGCATTGGATTTAGGGTATTTTTACTTACAGGCTTAGCAGTGGTTATATGGCCATGAAGTGAATTTATAGAACAAGGATTTTCTACTCTAGTCCATGAGGAATATAAAACTGATGTGGGTCATTTCATGATAAACAAATTTAAGATGGGTAGGAGTTTAAGAGTAAAGGGAAAATGAAGAAACTCAAGGATGAGAATTACAATCATTTTCTCAAAGAATCTGGAAGCACCAAGATTAAATGCCTTTACTGTAAACCCCTTAAGGCTCTCTTTCTTAATGTCTATGCAAATAGAAACACAGGCATGAGTGAAATGAGTTGCCTTCAATAATCAAAACAAATCAAAGTGCTAATGAGAATAAGGGTCGAAAATATAGACAGCACCTCCATCCCAGGAATGTAAATGGCTGGAATCATAACCTCAGAATATTATTGCACTGTGATGAACGGGGAGGCCTGGCGTGATGCGATTCATGGGGTCGCAAAGAGTCGGACACGACTGAGCGACTGAACTGAACTGAACTGAATCTAGGTCCATCAGTAAAAATCTTTAAAAAGCAGATGCCTATAACTATATAACATAGGCTTTAATACTTAAAACTCTTGCAAGGAGAGTGGTGAGGTAAATCCAAGATTGTAGTATATGTGGTGTACCTTGCCTCATACTGGTGAGATTTTTAAAAGATGCCTCTAAGGTCCTTCTAGTCAAGGCTATGGTTTTTCCAGTGGTCATGTATGGATGTGAGAGTTGGACTGTGAAGAAGGCTGAGTGCCGAAGAATTGATGCTTTTGAACTGTGGTGTTGGAGAAGACTCTCGAGAGTCCCTTGGACTGCAAGGAGATCCAACCAGTCCATTCTGAAGGAGATCAGCCCTGGGATTTCTTCAGAGGAAATGATGCTAAAGCTGAAACTCCAGTACTTTGGCCACCTCATGAGAAGAGTTGACTCATTGGAAAAGACTTTGATGCTGGGAGGGATTGGGGGCAGGAGAAGAAGGGGACGACAGAGGATGAGATGTCTGGATGGCATCACTGACTCGATGGACGTGAGTCTGAATGAACTCCAGGAGTTGGTGATGGACAGGGAGGCCTGGCGTGCTTCAATTCATGGGGTCACAAATAGTCGGACACGACTGAGTGACTGAACTGAACTGAAAATGAAAATGTGACATGACTATAAAATGTAAAATGACTTGCTTTTAGAATTAGATAAGGAGATAAAAGCTAGTAGAAACATCAGTACAAGCCATAGTATCCTGTTATGGATATATAAATATAAAATAATACAGTAAAAGGAGAAGGCAATGGCACCCCACTCCAGTACTCTTGCCTGGAAAATCCCATGGACGGAGGAGCCTGGCAGGCTGCAGTCCATGAGGTTGCTAAGAGCCAGACACGACTGAGCAACTTCACTTTCACTTTTCACTTTCATGCATTGGGAAAGAAAATGGCAACCCACTCCAGTGTTCTTGCCTAGGTAATCCCAGGGATGGAGGAGGCTGGTGGGCTGCTGTCTATGGGGTCGCACAGAGTCGGACACGACTGAAGTGACTTACCAGCAGCAGCAGCAGCAGCAGAGGAAAAGATTGAGATATTTCTTAAAACCTTGATAATTAAGAAATAACTGCTGGCTTACATGAATTCATGATATTACTCAAACACATGATAAACATTATGGTTCTTTCACCTAATCAACATATTAAAACATACACAATTTATTCAAAACATACTGTGTCAGAACACATGAACAATATTGTATTTGGTATAAGTTAGTGGTTAATTATCCCTAGATCATTAACACTTTCTACCAAATTTGATTCAAATTGACTATTACACATTCTGAATACTCTACTGTATCTCTGAGGCTGGCCTAGAAAATTTGAGATTGGCAAAATTTGCCCCTTCAATGCCATATTACCTTCATTATTATATTACTAATAATAGTTATTTATAAGAAATAACTCAATCTTTTACTCTATTCACCTAGAATAGAGGGTAGCAGCTGCAAGAAACTAAATTATTTGGGACAACAAATTGTAAGGCATTAATGGTTTGGCATTTGAGTAGAAGTGATAATAGGCAAAATAACAACCCCCCAAAGATGTCCAAGTCCTACTCACTGGAATCTGTGAAGATACCAGGTTAAATGGCAAAGGAAAAATAAGGTTGTGGATGAAAGTAGGATTGCCCATCAGCTGACTTTAAATAGGGAGATTATCCTGGATTATCTAGGTAGACTTCATGAAATCACAACATTGTTAAATGCAGGAGATGGAGGTAGAAAAATATTATTATATTATATTGTATTTTTATTTTATTATATCGTTATGTTATATTGTTATAATAACAATAGGAAATAACAATCAATAGACTTTGAGTGTGGGACTGCTGATGTAACAAATACTAAAAAAATATGAAAGAGGCTTTGGATCCGGGCAGTGGGAACAGGCTAAAAGAATTTTGAGGAGTATGACAAAAAATTCCTAGATTGCCTTATACAAACTGTAAGTAGAAACATGAATGTTAATGACTCTGCTCGTGAACGTGTAGGAGGAAGTGAACATGTTACTGGAAAATGGAGACAAGAGGATCTTAGTCTTATAGTGGCAGAAAACTTCGTAGCACTGTGTCCTACAGTTTTGTGGAAAATAGAACTTGTAAAGGATGGAACTGAGGAGATTTCCAAGCAATGTGTCTTCTTACTGCTGATAGTGAATTTGGGGAAGAAAAAGATAAATGGAGGAAAAAATTGTTTAAAAAAAGTAGGCAAGACTTGACGACTGGGGAATCCTCAGCCTAGGTACATACATTCTCAGTTGCGTTTGCCTCTGTGTGACTCCCTGAACTGCTGCCCACCAGGCTTTTCTGTCCACAGGATTGTCCAGGCAAGAATACTGGAGTGGGTTGCCATTTCCTACTCCAGGGATCTTCCTGACCCAGGGGTTGAACCCTCCTGTCTTGCATCCCCTGCAATGTCAAGTGGATGCTTTACCACTGTACCACCCGGGAAGCCCAAGCCTCAACCTATACACAGTACAAAAATTCAGGGCGTTCAGGACCACAAAAGCCTATCTGAAGAGATTAAGATTAGATCCGCTCAAGTCATCTCAGCATAAACTGAAAACTGACATGGGATTATCTAGGAAAGATATGTTGAAATGCATCTTGTCTGATGGACTGAGTGAAAGTGATAGTTGATCAGCTGTGCCCGACTCTTTGCAACCTCCCTTTGGAAGTCTCCAGGCCAGAATACTGGAATGGGTGGGTAGTCATTCCCTTCTCCAGGGGATCTTCCCAACACAGGGATTGAACTCAGGGCCCCCACATTGCAGGCAGATTCTTTACCAGCTGAGTCACCAGGGAAGCCTTGTGACATACACAAGAAGCCTACAAGTTTTCTTAAGAATTTTATGTAGCAGAAACCAGGATAGACTGAAAAAGATAGAGAGAATACGAAGAGAAAGTGGATGGTAGAAAATGAAGAGGGGATTCTGTGGCTTCTGCAATAAACAAAGCAGAAACATTGGAGTAGATGCTAGTTTATAGGTAGAATTCTTTAAATGGCATAGTTTCTTTTCTTTGAAAGTTAGATTCAAAGATTCTTGGAAGTGAGAGGAGCTAGTAGATAATAAGAGTTCAATTCCCTTCAAAAATGCCAGACTGTGATGGAGAAAAAAAAAGCAACGTAAGTTCGTGAATGTTTGAGTGATTATATTTTGGTGCTACTTAAGATGACAGCAATTATATGCCAATTTCATGGAAAAGTATGAAGTTTAACCAATATTTATAATTTTTATGTTGGAACAGATAATCCCAGAATGAAACTCTTCTATAATAAACCTGATATGAAAAAATATAAAATGATGAAATATTTGTAGACAGATTAAAGATGTGGTGACTTTATATTGCTAAATTCTTCCACTGAAATAGAGACAGTCTTTGGTTAATGGAACAGTGGAAGGCAATTTTTTCAGATAGCTGTGCTTGGTACTTCCCCCCTTCATTCCTTGGATGCTTAATGTAAAAACAGATAACATTTGTTACTTCTCAGGTCCCATGTTTTACACAATTTGGATGTACTATTTTGTATATTTTCACAAGACATAATAAGGTAAGTATCATTATTATCATATTAATAAAGTAAGTATCATTACCACTCTTGTTTTTCAGAAGAGGAAATTAAGTAACTTGTCCATTGTGGTAAGAGGCAAAGTAGGAATTTTAACTCAACTCTATGCAATTCTGGAAACACAGCTTTCAGCTACCACATTATCCTTCCTTTTAGTGTCTGAAAATTAAATTCATGTAGTCAAAGTTCTTTTATATACCTAGAGAGTGGCATGTCACTTCTAAAGTACAGGTTTCTCAATGTAGTAAATATGCATCATATCTTTCTAATAATATTTGTACTTGAGTTTAGAAAGACAAAGTGAATCGAGTACAAAACACTCTAGTTCAGTTCAGTTCAGTTGTTCAGTCGTGTCTGACTCTTTGTGACCCCATGGACCACAGCACACCAGGCCTCCCTGTCCATCACCAACTCCTGGAGTTCACCCAAACTCATGTCCATTGAATCGGTGATGCCATCCAACCATCTCATCTTCTGTCATCCCCTTTTCCTCCTGCCCTCAATCTTTCCCAGCATCAGGGTCTTTTCAAATGAGTCATCTCTTCACATCAGGGGGCCAAAGTATTGGAGTTTCAGCTTCAACATCAGTCCTTCCAATGAACACCCAGGATTGATCTCCTTTAGGAAGGACTGGTTGGATCTCCTTGCAATCCAAGGGACTCTCAAGAGTCTTCTCCAACACCACAGTTCAAAAGCATCAGTTCTTCAGCACTCAGCTCTCTTTATAGTCCAACTCTCACATCCATACATGACTACTGTCTAAGTTGAGATCAACTGGCTACGTGTCTTCAAAAACAAATAATAGTAGTAAGTAATATAGACTGTATGTTATGACTCCAAAACTGGCCCAAGGACTTTTCATACTTTATCTTATTTACCCTTCACTCAGGAAGGATCCTATTTTACAAGAGAAAGAAAATGAAGCATAGAGAGCTCATCAATAATCCTGAGTCACACAGCTGGTTATAATTGTGAGTTCAGGTTCCAGATTCACGCTAAGAAAACTATTTGCTACCTTGTGTAGTTCCACGGATATACTTTTGCACAGAAGAAAAAAAGAAACATGGCAAGTTAAATAGCTTGCTCATTATTTTTATTGTAGTATAACTGCTTTATAATGTTGTACAACGGCTTTACAATCATAAGTACAATGAAGTGAATCACCTATATGTATAGGTATATCCCGTTTCCCTTGGGCCTCCTTCCTATCTCTCCCCCTATGCCACCTCTCTAGGTCATCATAGAGCATTAAAAAATTTCCTGTGCTTCATAGCAGGTTCTCAGAAGTTATCTATTTTATTAATGTATATATGTTAATCCCAATCTACCAATTTGTCCTACCCTCTTCGTTCCCCCCATGTCTACATGTCCATTCTCAATGGCAGTGTCTCTATTCTTGACCTGGAAATAGGTTCATCTATATCTTTTTTCTAGATCCCACATAAATACATTAATAACAATATTTATTTGGTTCTATTTAAATGTTGAGTGGCACTCAAAAGGGGAAAAATGCAACTGTGCAGCACAGGGAAAGCATGGTATTTTGTGCCTGAAATATCCTTTGGCAGCTCAAGGTAAATTTCAGATGGTTCCTGGCTGGTCTGTTACCTCATGACCTTTGAATGCTGGATAGGTTTTCCTTGCTTCATTTGTCTGAACCGTCTTAAAATCCTGGGACAATTTTCCCCTCATCCATTTTCAACAGGTTGGTATTATTGTTTCTCCAGTCTGCTATATCAAAGTGCAGCTGGTGTCTCAGATCTATGTGGGCCCCTGAGTCATGAAGAGTGGGTACTTAGCAACCAGATCAGATAAGTACAAGATGTTCCATCTTTCATGGAATGATTTACAGTTGAAGATGGCCTTCCACATCATTTGTTAACATTTTAGACTTTGATTTAAACACAGTTCAGACTAAGGAATAGACAGGAAAATAATTTTTAATCATAATCAAACTGACAAATGCTGTAGTCTGAAATTTACCCCCATATTTTCATGTTGTTTCCCTTCCTGGATTTGGAGGTGCCTTTTGCTACATCATAATCACGAATTTCAAAAGTTGACTCATTATTTCCCTTTTCTTTTCTTCTCCATGTTTGGGAAACAAGAAAGGTGTTGTTGCTAGGAAAATACTAAAAGTCACCAAGTGATTTCCTGACATTTAAGTAAGCTTAGAAGTCCATCAGTTGTACATTATGAATCAAAGCTGGTTCCGATAATTTCACAGCCTCATCAGTCACTGACTATTCTTGACAAACTGCAAAGGGAAAAAGACTGATTATTCTACAGTCTACCACCAGGCTCCCACCTGGAGAATGAGGATTTCTGTTGGCTCACATGCTACTGACATTCACCCATTAGAAGAGAACCTCTCAGAAAGTGTCAGTGTGTCAAGCTGGGTAGTTGAAAATAAGATTATATCTCATAATTAGTAGTGGATTGAGCAAGTTTCTATGCAGTATATACAAATAACTCCATCAGAGACAGTCACACCCAAAATTCTTCTCCATTGTTTTGACCACTAAGTTATAACTCTCACATTTCTTATTTCTTTGCATTAAGATATGGAAGGTATTTGTTAAAATGGAAACATCTGATAGGGATAATACCTGAGTTCATACAATGACAAATACCTCAGCAGGGCAAGTTTTCAAGGGAAGGAGATCTGAAATTGGAAAGAGAATCAGTAACAGCACCACTGAAGGAAATGGGGATGGAGGAGGAAGCAGAGACTGGCCTGAGATGCCTGGGCAACTGGGGGCAAGGTGAGGAATTGGGGCTTGTGAGAAATAAAGAGAGAAAGGACAACAGAGGGAGAGACAGGCAGAGGGTAAGAGTTTGGGAAGAAACAGACAAAATGGCAACACCAAAATTTTGCCAAGAGTTAAGCTTAAAAACATACAAAGAGAGCTGTCAATTTTATCAGACTGTTTAAACTTGTTTATGCCTTTGATTCAGCAATTCTACTTAAAGATAAAAGTCTAATGAAATTATCCTAAATATAGAAAATTCACATTGCTATTTATAATACCAAAATTTTGGAAACCACCAAAATGTCTAACTATAGTTTAATCATTGGAAAAACCATGTGTATCTACTAAGTTAAATCTTGCAAATACTTTGAAAGCTATGTTTCAAAGGTAGATATACAATAAAAGTGTTTATGAGATTGAGTTACATAAGAAAAATACATAATTGAATACATAGAGTAATTGTTATAATAAAAATATATTAACAGATTGACAGTGTATCAGACTGTTTTAAGTGAATGTTTTTCTGGTGAAGAGGATTATAGATGATTAATTTCCCTCCATCAATTATTTCATTTGACTATCTATATTTACTAAATGCTCTTTAATAAGTCAGTATTATTTTTGTAATGGAAATTATTTAAGTGTCAACATCACTGTGATCCCAAAGCTGGCTAAATAGGCATTCCTTTGATTCAAAAGACTTGAGTTTAATCAATGACAACCATCCCAGAAGGAAGACAGATCCCTTGGATCAAGAATATAAGATTAACTCTTCTAGCAGAGCCTCTAAAGAAGAATTTAAAAATTATTACCAACATATGGAAAAAGAGCAAACTCCAGGAGATAGTGAAGGACAGGGAAGCCTGGAGTGCTCCAGTCCAAGGGGATGCAAATAGTCAAACACAACTTAGTGGCTGAACATCAATAGCAAGGATTGCTGCATTAGATCACTTAGTTGTGTTCTGTTTGTCAGACCTAGAAAAAATGTAAATGTAGTTGAGTTTGGGTGGAATTTGCAATAACTTCAGAATAATTATTCAAAATTTGTCTAAATGTTATCCACCAAAGTTAGGTCCTGTTCTCAGGGTAATGTGGGGACACTTGAGTCATCATCTGTCATCATGAAAGTCCAGTACTAACTGATCTTGATAGTAAGCAGATGAACAGTTATTGCTACCCTAATTGGGTTTTGTTAGGCTAGGAGACAGAAATAGAGATAGATCTATTTTCTTCCTTAAAAGACTTGACATTTTAAAAGAGATCCCTGCCAGTGGAGAATTTGCTGAAGGCTGCTCTTTTATAGTGAAAATCTTAGAGAAGAACATGTTGCGTGATGATTCATGTGAGAGTGCCAGCCTGTTTAAATGAGAACAAGGTAGCATCTTAATGCTGAAAGGAGCTAGAAGCATATCCAATATTGCAGAGGAAAAGTGTTTACATTTGTAAGTTAAATTGCTCTTTTCAATACATAGATGGTTTGGGCCATACTAAAAAGGGAGGCAGCAAGTAGAGTGTGGTGGACTTTGGAATTAGGCAGAGCTGGATTTGAATCCCTTATCCAGTGCCTTCAAACACATATTTCATATCTTTGAGCCTCAATTTTTTTCAATCTTATTAAAAGCAAATCATAGTAATATGGACTAAGCACAGCACCAAATACTTTATATGCTTTAACTCATGTAATTCTTACATTGACTTCATGAGGAAATTACCATTAGGAATAAATAAAGCCACATCTGTAAGGCAGCTGGAACATTCTATAGCACATATAAAGGGGCATTATAAATTGGGTCCCTTTTCCTTGATGGTAAGATTCACAATCCCAGCCCACAACCTACCATCACTTGAATAGTGAGTGGTTTGTTCACGTGCGTAGCTTTTGTTATTTTCTACCCACTTAGACAAATTTGAATAATTTTGGTTTTACTAAAAGTAGACCCTGTGACAAGGATTTGGATGTAAGTCATTTCTTTGCAGGAATGGAGAAGTAATGAAGGAAAAGGGGAAAATTCAACAAAGGGTACATTAATAAGTGAGTGACAGCTTTGTGCATTTGGAACTTCATCCTACAGGAGGCCTTCCTCAAGACTATTTAAATACCTCAAAATATCTTTCTAGGAGGTGAGGAAGATAGAAATTTTATGTCATTGCTTCAGCATCACCCCAGGGCCATTGGTTCCTCCTAGTTTTGCTCCTCTCCATACTCACTTTGAGCAAGGTCCCATACTTAGAAAGGCACCAAGCCAGTGACCGAAGAGATGCGCAGAGGAGACAGTCACAGCTTCTACTCTGACTGTATCACAGCCTAATGTAACAGTAAAGTGTCAGACTTACTCTGGATGGGAAGGGTCACTAAGTTTCAGTAATTCTACATTTCCTTCATTTGAATAGCCCAGACTTCTAATACTGTAGATTTTGCACAGACTCAGCAGAAATCACACCACAGTTTGGATTTATTTGAGATGTAGACGCACAGAGGGACCATTTAACAAGTTATTCTGTCTGTTAAGAGCAAACAATTAAGCAAATTGAATCTGCTGCTGCTTGACCCCTGCTGTGTGCTCCAGCCAAAGACACAAGGCTCTGAAACCTTAGGCAAGGGTGTCAATAAAAAGAGAACAGAAGTGGTAGGAGGAAAGGAGAAAGAAATACGGCTTAACAATCCAAAGGTAATGGAATACAGGCTCTCTGGTGACAGCATAACCATAAGACAACAAATTCACTTTCCAAGCAACGCAATGGTCTAGAGACAGTACGTATTTGGGACCAAGCAGGTGAACATGCTGAAACAATGGTCCTGAAGTCTGACGAACCCTGTGTTTGATGAGGATGAAATGGCTGGAAGGCATCACCTACTCGATGGAGGTGAGTTTGAACAATCTCTGAGAGCTGGTGATGGACTGGGAAGCCTGGCCAGCCGCAGTCCATGGGGACACAAAGAGTCAGACATGACTGAGCAACTGAACTGAGCTGAAAGGTTGAAAGTAATTTGCAAGGACTTTTTCCAACTGGAGATTCAAATGTAATCTTCATTATGCTAGTCATCCAGCAAACTGAACATAAGAGATCTAGTGTGAGGAACTGGTAAGTAGTTAAGAGGACAATTAGGGATAAATATAGGTCCTGGGGAAGGAACTAGCTGTTCAATTAAATCATTGACTCTACAAAAAAGTGAAGAAGACATCACCCTCACTCTTAAGAAACTTGTGTTCTAGAAGGGGAAACAGAGGTGCAAGTAGACAATTCTAATCTCCTCTGATAAATGCCACAAAACAGTTAAAAAGAGACTACTTTGGTATGATAGGGAAGGAACAGTTAATTAGGGCCATGAGAGGTCTGGGACATGAGAGGTCAGGCTTCAACAGTACATGAATCGTGAACTTCCAGATATTCAAGCTGGATTTAGAAAAGGCAGAAGAACCAGAGATCAAGTTGCCAACATCCATTGGATCATCAAAAAAGCAAGAGAGTTCCAGAAAAAACATCTACTTCTGCTTTATTGACTACACCAAAGGCTTTGACTGTGTGGATCAGAATAAACAGTGGAAAATTCTGAAAGAGATGGGAACACCAGACCACCTGATCTGCCTCCTGAGAAATCTGTATGCAAATCAAGAAGCAACAGTTAGAACCAGACATGGAACAACCGGCTGGTTCCAAATTGAGAAAGGAGTACATCAAGATTGTATATTGTCACCCTGCTTATTTAATTTATATGCAGAGTACATTATGAGAAACCCTGGGCTGGATGAAGTACAAGCTGGATTCAAGATTGCTGGGAGAAATATCAATAACCTCAGATATGCAGAGGACACCACCCTTATGACAGATAGGGAAGAAAAACGAAAGAGCCTCTTGATGAATGTGAAAGAGGAAAGTGAAAAAATTGGCTTAAAACTCAACATTCAGAAAACTAAGATCATGGCATCTGGTCCCATCACTTTATGGCAAATAGATGGGGAAACAATGGAAACAGTGACAGGCTTTGTTTTGGGGGGCTCTAAAATCACTGCAGATGGTGACTGCAGCCATGAAATTAGAAGATGCTTATTCCTTGGAAGAAAAGTTATGGCTAACCTAGACAGCATATTAAAAAGCAGAGACATTACTTTGTCAACAAAGGTCCGTCTAGTCAAAGCTATAGTTTTTCCAGTAATCATGTATGGATGTGAGAATTGGACTCTAAGGAAAGCTGAGCGCCAAAGAATTGATGCATTTGAACTATGGTGTTAGAGAAGACTCTTGAGAGTCCCTTGGACTGCAGGGAGATCCAGCTAGTCCATCTAAAGGAGATCAGACCTGAAAATTCATTGGAAGGACTGATGCTGAAGCTGAAACTCCAATACTTTGGCCACCTGATGTGAAGAACTGACTCATTTGAAAGACCCTGATGCTGGGAAAGATTGAATGCAGGAGGATAAGGGGACGACAGAGGATGAGATGGTTGGATGGCATCACCGACTCAAGGACATGAGTCTGAGTGAACTCCGGGAGTTGGTGATGGACAGGGAGCCCTGGCATGTTGCAGTCCATGGGGTTGGACCAAAAAGAGCCCGTCAGTTGAAAAGAGTCAGACACGACTGAGCGACTGAACTGAACTGAGGTCTGACAAAGCCCTCTCTTGTTACTAAGGCCTTATTAGACATTAAAAGGACACTCAGCATAAATATTAATCACTTTGCTCTATACCTGAAACTAACACAACATTTAGCACGTCAATTAAATAACAATAAAGGAGTACTTAATTCAGGATATGGGTTGGATGGATAAGATTGGAAACTGAGAGGATATCGCATTTATGGTGCTGTATCAGATATTTCCTCTTTACAGTGAAAGTGAGAGCAAGAAAAGGGTAAATCCCTTTTGGAAATGAGACAGCAGAACAGTGGCAAATGAAGCTAAATAAACTAACATACAGTGTCACGTCCTGTGTACACAGAATGAGTCTATTGTTTAACAAATTTCTTTAGCATCTAGTAATAAGTATCAACATTTTTTTCAACATTTTCTAAAGAATGATGGAGTTGGTTTCACTCATTATTGATTTTTTTTCATAGCTAACATATTAAATCTTAAAGGCTTCAAGGTTTTGGGAATACTGGTATACCACCCCTCCATGACCCATGGATATGAACTCAGGATGAGAAGGGACACTTGAGAGAAGCTTCTTTATCTTGAGTGAACCTGATGTGTGTGTGTGTAGAGATTACCTATCAATCTTTCATTAGAAATGTCTCTCCTCTCAGAGGGCACTCCCAGGACACCAAACGTCTGTTTGTTTAGTCAAACCCACTTTTCCTGAATGTAGAGGAAGCTCTTTTTGCTGCAAGCAGTAGGAGGAAGATGGTGGTGCAGTTTTTACTATATCGCATCATCTAATGGATGTTAGGGTGTCTTCCAGTCAGCTGGCTGGAGTATTGGGATCAAGTTTCTTCACCCAGGACATGACAAATCCACTATTAAGGGACCAGGATACAGCCTGGCTGCATTTTGAGTGCCTTCTGATGCCATCAGCCATCACATAGGATAGACACGAGCTCATCTAAATTCCTCCTCTTGGGATTCTGGGTGGAGGCACTTAAGGCCCAGACCCCACCCTCTCCTTAACATTGGGAGACAGAGCAGCTTGATAAACTATGGTCGTACATTAGGAAACATTGAGATGGATTGTAACAGGGAGTAGCTAGCAATACTAACTTAATTGTAGCGTCCAATTAATTTGATAAGTTCCATCTTATGGTGATTTCCCCCAAGTCAACAGTATTTTGGCTGCATTTTATCATTCGATATTGTGGTCTGGGATGCCCTAAATCAGGATTTAGAAAAAATAAAATGCTTGTAAAAAATGTACTTGTTTAAAATTTGTTTAAATGTGAAAAAAAAATCATGAGTGAAGTCAACCTTTTCCTTCTCTGGAAAATGTTCAAAAGAAACAGAAACGTACTATTAATGGCTAGAATAAAGGGATTCTATTATTAAACAATAAAATATATATACAAAGGCAATAAGTAAGCTTGGAGAAAAATTTAAATCCAGTTGAATTCACCTGGTGATTCTACATGGATGGATAAGGAGGCCAAAAGTCAAACTGTGCTTCTTATGCTTGTGTATATGAATAACCTGAATACCTTACTAAATGCAGGTTCTAAATGTAGTGGCTTAACAGGCTCTGGGAATTGGTGATGGACAGGGAGGCCTGGCAGGCTCCAGTCCATGAGGTCACAAAGAGTCGGACACCACTGAGAGACTGAACTGAACTGAACTGAAATGCAGTGGGTCTTGGGTAAAGCAGAAGAATCTGTATTTCTAATATGATGAATTTTAACCTTTCTAGCAGGCTGATGCTGTCAGTAAGGGGATCATATCTTGAATAGCTAGGGCCTAAGGTAAGAGCTGGTTTATGCCTTTACACCACAGACTTTCAGGTGCTGTGAGAATGTGACTCTGAGAATGTGACTTTTTACAGATAAAGAACTTTGACATTATACTGTGATAATAGGACTCTCGGCAAAAAAATCCATGGCAGAAAATACAAGAGACTTGACATCTGTAAAATCTGATATTGATTCTGAGCTCTATCCTTACTAATTGTGTGACCTTGAATGAGTCATTTAACCTTACTAAAACTCAGTTTCCTTAGCTGTAAAATGTGTAGGATGATCTGCCTTCCTATCTGGGGCAGTTTTTAAGATCAAATGTGTAACATTAATTGTGTGCTTAGTATTTGTCTGCAACTGTGATAAGCCTTTTAAATATTTTAATTCACAAATCTTCATGATAATCCAGTGAATTAAATACTACCATTATTGGAGACTTCCTGAAGGTGTTCAGGGCACCTGAAAACATTCACAATTGGATTGTAAACTGTATTGCTCAGTTGTGTCTGACTCTTGGCAACCCCATGGACTACAGCCCATCAGTCTTCTCTGCCCATGGGATTCTCTAGGCAAGAATACTGGAGAGAGTTGCCGTTTCCTATTCCAAGGAATCTTCCTGACCCAGGGATTGAATCCTAGGCTCTTGCATCTCCTGCACTGCAGGCAGGTTCTTTATCACTGAGCCACTGGGGAAGCCCCATGAAATTCACAAAGAATGTGTTTGAAGATTCAGGATAAAGTGCAGAGGATAGGAACTCATGTATTGTTTGTTTATTGCTCAATAAGCAATTGTTTATTGCTCAGGGAAAGCACATGGAGATTCTTTGTATTATCTAGGCATTATCTCTCCTTGCTCAGATCTAGAAATCTCTCATGTCCTTTATTGTCAAATATGCCACTCCTGACAGTTTAGTATCTCCCACCAAAGGAAAGAGATAACATGCCATCTGTATTAGCTCTCCATGCTTCATAAAAATTATCTCAGACTTAGTGACTTAAAATAACTCTCATTTATAAGTTCTCTAGGTCAGAAATACAGATAAGGCAAGCTGAGTCCTTTGCTCAGGTGTCACAGAATGAGATCAGTGTTGGCTGTGCTGTATTCCGGAGGCCCTCATTTCCATGCTGGCTGTCAATTATGGGCTGCTCTCAGCTCCTGGTAGCCACCCATTCCTTTTGTCAAGAAGAGACCAGTCACTTTTGAGAACTCACCTGATGAATCCTGGCCCAGAGAGGATAATCTCTCTTTCTGAAAGTCAACTTGGCCATATAGCATAACCTTATCACAGGAGCCTGGCTTCCCAGGTGGCACTGGTGGTAAAGAATCCACTTACCAATGGAGGAGACACGGGTTCGATCCCTGGTCCAAGAAGATCCCACAAGATGAGGAGCAACTAAGCCTGTGTGCCACAGTGGGCTCTAGAGCTCGGGAGCCATGACTACTGAAGCCCATGTGCGCTCGAGTTCATGCTTTGCAGCAAAAGAAGCCACTGCAATAAGCAGCCCGAGCACCTCAGCTAGAGAGTAGCCCCTGCCAGCTACAACTAGAGATAAAGCCAAGGAGCAACGGAGACCCAGCACAGTCAAAGATACCTAACTAGCTAAATAAATATCAGTTTAAAAAAAGAAAAACAGAGAAATAAATCCACGGTAGTCGAAGATTTTCAATATTTCTCTTTCTTGTAAATGGGAAAGTAGGAAAAAACAACAGCAAGGATATAGAAAGAATTTTTGTTGTTGAGTGGAGTAACTAGAACTGAACTTGCCACTGGGAAATCGAACAAAATATATCAGCAACTGTTTTTAGAAACTGCACAATAGGCAGGACAGGACCATGATCCCTGAGAAAAAGGAACTGTGATGAGACTTTCGGTATGTAGCTTTCTGCCCGGAGGCATTTTCTGAACCCGAGGTTCAGTTCAATTCAGTTCAGTTCAGTCGCTCAGTCGTGTCCGACTCTTTGCGACCCCATGAATCGCAGTAAAAAAAAGCAAAAAATAATGAGGAAATACCTAAAGGAAGCTAAAACATAGTAAGTACAAGTGAGATGGCAGAAGTAATTGCAAATAATAATATACCATTTACTTTAAAAAATCAAATGAACTAAAGTCAACTGTTGAGTAGAAAAGATAGATGAGATTAAATAACTAAAATCTAGCAATAGCTTTTACAAAATATGTACCTACAAGTATAGTTTGGAAAAAGAATTGTAAGAAAATTAAGAGTAAAATATTTTTAGGTATATAGTTAAAATGCCACAGCATACTTTTATAAATCATTTAAAAAATCAGCTTAAGTAATAGCATTTCCCATGTGGCATGTATTATTTATATAATAATAGGTAATCAGGGAGAAAACATTCATTCTTTGCCTTTTGTTTTAATATCTAAAAAAACATATTGGGTTTTAAATGAGGCTCCACAAAGACAAGATACAGCTTTACTAGTACATTTTTTGTATCATGTATAAATATTATACTCATTACAATAATAACTTTTCAAGCAACTTTGATATTCATTAAGTTATTCAGTTCAGTTCAGTTCAGTCACTCAGTCATGTCCGACTCTTTGCGACCCTCTGAATTGCAGCACACCAGGCCTCCCTGTCCATTATCAACTCCTGGAGTTCACTCAGACTCACGTCCATCGAGTCAGTGATGCCATCCAGCCATCTCATCCTCGGTCGTCCCCTTCTCCTCCTGCCCCCAATCCCTCCCAGCATCAAAGTCTTTTCCAGTGAGTCAACTCTTCTCATGAGGTGGCCAAAGTACTGGAGTTTCAGCTTTAGCATCAGTCCTACCAAAGAAATCCCAGGGCTGATCTCCTTCATTAAGTTATTAGTATAGTGTTTATCTAGAAACTGCAAAATCTAATAAAATTTCAACCAGGAACATCTAAAATCCATAGTTTTACTTTTTTGATAAATTATGTTCTAGGTTACCTGAAAATTAATATAGAAATTAACCATAGATATAAACAAACTACAGATATGACAGATACCAACATTATCATATATAGGTCATTGAGCTAGCAGAGAATTAGTGACTTCAAATGAGTGAAAAGATAAAATTTTAAAGATAGAAAATAACATGTTTTGATTTGCTAAGAAACCCTAAATGATCAATTTTTTCAGATTGTTTTTGTATCTGTTTACCAAATTAAATAAAAGACAAAAAGTTTTTCTGTACTTTCAGGTATGAAGTACATAATGGAAATAGTGCTAAATCATAATAAAACAGTACTAAATTAAGAGTGCTAAAATAAAAAAAGGAATTCTAAGAGTATCTGACTGTCCCACGTGTGAAGTGATGGTTTCATCACAAAGGCTATTTTGAATAAATTAGGGTAATCCCCAGCTGTATACAGGAGGGGGTTAGGGTAATCCCCAGCTGTATACAGGAGGAAGGCGGGAGCCTGTCCTGTGCATCACAGGATGCCCTGGTTCCTTTCATCCCCTCCCCAAAGTCACGACGACAATCAAAACTGTCTACAGACCGGGCAAAATGTCTCTCATGAGGCACGATTACTCCTGGTTGAGAATCGCTGATTCGAGTATTTCTAGCTTATTTTGGGGAGAAGGCAATGGCACCCCACTCCAGTACTCTTGCCTGGAAAATCACGTGGACGGAGGAGCCTGGTGGGCCGCAGTCCATGGGGTCGCTAAGAGTCGGGCACGACTGAGCGACTTCCCTTTCACTTTTCATTTTCATGCATTGGAGAAGGCAATGGCAACCCACTCCAGTGTTCTTGCCTGGAGGGTCCCAGGGACGGGGGAGCCTGGTGGGCTGCCGTCTATGGGGTCGCACAGAGTCGGACACGACTGAAGCGATTTAGCAGCAGCAGCAGCTTATTTTTATTATTTTTTTTTCTTAGTGTTACTTCAATAGTCCCAATTGTATTTCATTTTACTAAAGGTTATAAATATGCTCAATATATAGGCCAGGAAACTTTAGCTAAGAAAATGACTGACACTTGAATGGAAGCAGTGATATCTATATAAAGCACATCTTTTCAGGGTATTTTTAAAGTAGCCTGAAATATTTTTAGTTCTCTAATATGATTACTAAGGAGGCTCATTAGCATTCTTTTGGCTGGTTTGATGTATTAGGGATCTCAGTTGCAAACAGAATCTTAGTACAAATTTAATTTAAAGAAAGACAAGTCTGAGGATATCTCGAGTAACCAGAGGGCAGCATAGCAGCTGGTCTGTCTTCTGTAAGCTGGGGTAACGCACAGCCCAGAAATAATCTCACTCCTCTTCCTTCTCTTTATGTGTCTACTGTATGCTTTTATCTTGAACTTTTTACTATGAACATTTTCAATTAGACACAAAATTAGAGGAAAGGATATAGGTAGCTAACAGCAGTTCACCTATAATTTAGCTTCATCAGTTAAAATATTCTGTCCTTCCCATTTCATCTCTTACTTTCTTCTTTCACTCCACATTATTAGAACATATTAAGACAATTCTGGACTTATTATAACATTTCTGCAGCAAATATTTCTGTACACACCACTAAAAGATACATTCTTTTTAGTAATATAATCATAAAACTATTATCACATGTAAATTCAAAGTAAAGTTAATTTATTAGTGTCATCAAATATGCCATCAGTGTTTAACTGTCCTTTGATTTGGTCATAAATGCCTTTTAATAGTTGATTTGCCTAAATTGGAGTCCAAACAAGTTCAACATTTAGCACTTGGTTGATGTGTCACTCAAATATGTTTCAATCTATAGTAATTCCCAAATCCTCTTTCTTTCTATAATCTCTTCGATTGGTCAAAGAAACTGAGTTACTAATCGTATAGAAATTTCTAAATTACATAGTTTTGCTAACTATATCACCTTACCATAAAATGTCTCTCTCTCCTGTCTATATCACTTGATTTCGTATTAAGATGTTCATAAGACTTAGATTCACATTTTTTGGCAAAAATAGTTCACAAGTGGTACTGTACACTTAATTCTTAGTTCTTCTGATTCTATCAAACCAGAAGCAAAAAATGTTGACTAGTCTCTCCTATGTGAAGTTTCCCACCTCTTGCTTTTCTTTATTAAATTCTAATAGTCCAAAATTATGTATTTTCTTAGCATTATATAGTTTGGTGTGTGCAGTTATGTCACACGAACTACTAGTCTTCTTTAAAATCACAGTGAGCCCATAATCAATGAGTCTGTTTTTGAATGGATTCTAAATCATGTCTGGGCACTATAGCCACACCATTGTGATCAGTGGATAACTTCCCAAATGTTACTGGAAGAGGCTAAAACTCATTCAGACATATAACTCATAGTAAATTTGCTTAAAACAAAAATGTCATGGCCTTATAATCTCACTATAAAGCTGGTGACAAAGCTAATAATAGTGATCCACTAGACGTGACTCCTGCGTTAGACCTTACTAAGCAGTTTCACATCCTCAAGTTCCTTCAGTCCCCTCGACAGATGAGAGCAATGCCAGCAAGCTGGCTGGTGCCCGGGGATGGATGTGCTCCTACCTGACAGCCATCTGTTCTTCTCCTGTAGAAGGGGACTGATGGCGGTGACGTGACTGTCTCTCTATTAAATGCAGTGCTGCTACCAGAGACAGCCCACTCAATTTTAATAATCAGCTTTAAAATATGAAAATTAGAGTAGAAAAGCTGGACTGGGTCTTGATGGACAACACTATACAAGCAGGATACACAGGTAATGTAGGAAGTCATTTTAATGATGCTAGGGATCATCCGCATCATATCATAGAAGAGGAAACTGAGACCAAACCCAGGAAACTTAAAGATGAAGCCATCGCCCATGGGGATTGTGTTTCTATTTATTCATACTTCACTAATTACTAAGATACTGATGATCTGTGCATTGGTGGTGGTGGTTTGATCGATAAGTCATGTCTGATCTTGTGACCCCATGGACTGTAGCCCGCCAGGCTCCTCTGTCCATGAGATTCTCCAGGCAAGAATACTGGAGTGGGTTGGCATTTCCTTCTCCAGGGGATCTTCCCAAACCAGGAATTGAACCTGGGTCTCCTGCATTCCTAGCAGATTCTTTCCCAACTGAACTATCAGGGAAGCCTGGATCTGTGCATTAAGATTAAGTATTACTCAGTACAACAGTAGGCTGAGACCTTAAACATTCAAAATTGGATCTCTGTGAGAAAATCCTGACAGAAGGCCTGTCAGGAAGATGTATGTACTCATGCCTCGCCAGGCTGTTCCAAGACAGGAAAAATAAAAAAAATAAAATGAACATATGGAAACTCATGAACAAAGGGAAGATTATTTAACTTCATTATATTACATATAACTAGCCTTCCCTGACAGCTCAGTTGGTAAAGAATCTGCCTGCAATGTAGGAGACCCCAGTTTGATTCCTGGGTCAGGAAGATCTGCTGGAGAAGGGACAGGCTAACCACTCCAGTATTCTTGGGCTTCCCTTGTGGTTCAGCTGGTAAAGAATCCACCCAGAATGTGGGAGATCTGGGTTTGATCCCTGGGTTGGGAAAGATTACCTGGAAAAGGGAAAGGCTACCCACTCCAGTATTCTGCCCTGGAGAATTTCATGGACAGTCCAAGGGGTGGCAAAGAGTCGGACACGACTGAGCAACTTCACTGTATGTAGGTCAGGGTGAAATGTGATAAACCATTGACACAAATAATTAAGATAATGAACGTTATAAATGCTATTAAAATGTTCTATCCAAAAACTCTAGCAAGCTAGTTCCAGTCAGAGGTCGTTAGAAAGACTTACTTCATCCTTCATTTTAAAGGATGAATAGGATTCAGGCTTTCTAAGCAAAGAAAACAGCTTGAGCAAAATAAAGAGTTTAAAAAAAGAAAAAGCTCACATTCTCTAGAGGGGACAATGAATATCACGCTTTAAGGAAAACATCTATTTCTGTATTACTGACTATGCCAAAGCCTTTGACTGTGTGTATCACAATAAACTATGGAAAATTCTGAAGGAGATGGGAATACCAGACCACTTGACCTGCCTCTTGAGAAACCTGTATGCAGGTCAGGAAGCAACAGTTAGAACTGGACATGGAACAACAGACTGGTTCCAAATAGGAAAAGGAGTACATCAAGGCTGTATATTGTCACCCTGCTTATTTAACTTATATGCAGAGTACATTATGAGAAACACTGGGCTGGAGGAAGCACAAGCTGGAATCAAGATTGCTAGGAGAAATATCAATAACCTCAGATATGCAGATGACACCACCCCTATGGCAGAAAGTGAAGAAGAACTAAAGAGCCTCTTGATGAAAGTGAAAGAGGAGAGTGGAAAAGTTGGCTTAAAGCTCAACATTCAGAAAACGAAGATCATGGCATCTGGTCCCATCACTTCATGGGAAATAGATGGGGAAACAGTGGAAACAGTGGCTGACTTTATTTTTGGGGCTCGAAAACCATGGCAGATGGTGATTACAGCTATGAAATAAAAAGACGCTTACTCCTTGGAAGGAAAGTTATGATGAACATGACAGCATATTAAAAAGCAGAGACATTACTTTGCCAACAAACATCCGTCTAGTCAAGGCTATGGTTTATCTAGTAGTCATGTATGGATGTGCGAGTAGGACTATAAAGAAAGCTGAGCGCTGAAGAAGTGATGCTTTTGAACTGTGGTGTTGCAGAAGACTCTTGAGAGTCCCTTGGACTGCACGGAGATCCAACCAGTCCATCCTAAAGGAGATCAGTCCTGGATGTTCTTTGGAGGGACTGATGTTGAGGCTGAAACTCCAATAGTTTGGCCACCTCATGCAAAGAGCTGACATATTTGAAAAGACCCTGATGCTAGGAAAGATTGAGGGCAGGAGGAGAAGGGGATGACAGAGGATGAGATGGTTGGATGGCATCACTGATTCAATGGACATGGGTTTGGGTGGACTCCAGGAGTTGGTGATGGACAGGGAGGCATGGCGTGCTGCAGTTCATGAGGCCACAATGAGTCGGACATGACTGAGTGACTGTACTGAACTGAACAGAGAGGAAGGATAAAGTTAAGGGATCAAAATTTAGCTGGATGGGGCTTCCCTGGTCGTCCAGCAGTTAAGAATCTACCTGTTAATGCAGGGGACACAGGTTTGATCCCTGATCTGGGAAGGTCCCACACGCTGCAGCGCACCCAAGCCCGTGTACTTCAACTACTGAAGCCCATGTGTCTAGAATCCCCGCAAGAGAAGCCACCATGATGAGAAACCCATTCATGGCAAATAGAGTAGCATTCATTCACGGCAACTAGAGAAAGGCCAGGTCCAGCAATGAAGATCCAGGACAGCCGAAATAAAATAAATCTTAGAAAAAAAACATTCCGTGGGCTGAAGTTGGAGGGCTTTGAATTTTGTGCTAGGACATGGGGCTCCATCTCATTGACAATAGTATACCTTCAAAGGGTTTTTAGAAGGGACATACATACTAATACACTAATGCAGAAAGATCCTTCTACAGCTGTAGAAAAGGTTAAAATTGAAAGGGAAAAAGAATGGGCATGGGAAGAAAAGCAACCAACCTCTGAAGAAGGAAATTAAAGCATGGAGGGAACGATGAACAAGAGAGCTGAAGAAATAAACAACGATGCCATGACTACGTAATGCTTAAAACCACCTCCCACATCAGTTTGATGTTTCCACCTTTCAGTCAATCAGTATTTTGTGCTTCAACTTCTGTGTGAGTTTCTGTGTTATGTAATTTTAAACCGCCAAAAATACATCCACTGGATAACAGCACAGATGAACACTGACTGGTTCACTCTTGCTGCCATAAAATAGTATGTAACATTGCTTGGCACAACATAATCATTCAGTGGGTTTTTCTTAAAGGTCAAGTGTGGAAAAAATTGTAGGCTGCAAACACTGTGTTAACTAACAAGAAATGGGATTCACTTGTCTTAGTTTTAGGTTTCTGTGACCCTGCTGAGGAACACTGAAGACCACACCCACGAAAAGGCCTATCTCCATAGGCATTTACAGAATCATTCAGTGCTCACATATAAAATACACAGGTAGAAATAACAGGTGAAAATGTGTATCTTTGGGGTCAACATAAGTTCTTAAAAGCAGAAAAGGTTTGCTTGTTTGTTTTGCACATAAACATTCAGGAAAATTAATCCAGAAATTATATTTTATATCTGGGTGAAAAACTGAAGAAATCATATGGTAACCAACTTGCTACCACCTAGAAAGCAGCAGCAGAAAGAGTAAAAGGTACATTGCATGCAAATCAGGGTATAAATATTTGAAAGAAAGTATCAGAGCAGTTCATATTTCTCTTTGTCAGAGAATCCAGCATCTCTGATGAGAGGAAGACCTACAGAAACTGGGTAGAGTCAAGGCTTCCATTAAACTTCTGTTTTCATCACATGTAATCATTTTGAACACAGGTCAATTCAATATCCTGTTGTAAGACACTGGGACAGACAAAATTCAAGTCAACCTCTAGAGTCTTCAGGTCACATGGGCCCCATGGGTCTCACTGGACGCTTCTGCTCCTGCATCAGACAGCTCAGAGCAGCCCCACACGGATTGTTGGTCTCCCTTTCCAGGTTCTATTCTGTTGCTTTTAGTTATTCGTTCATAATGGGAATAATACATCTTCCTATGGTCATGGACTAGCCAATCCCTTCTCCAGTCCGTCTGCAGCACGTATGTATCTATGGCGACTGGGGCAAGGTAGGGTCATTATGACAGAAAGAAAAGCAGATACGTGTTAATATTTAATTTCTGATGTTCCTGTCCACAGCCTCATGGACTAATCTGGGAGTGGCCATACCCTTTCACTCATTCATTCCTCCAAGCAATAAATATTTCCTGAATGTCTACTTGATTCCAAATACTGTCCGAGGCCCTGTACATTGTGTACACACTTCTTTTCTTCATGGAGATTATATTCTAGTTATGTTTCTAGAAAAACAAATAGGTCATATTTTCAGTGAGGATTCATTCTCTGGGAAAACAAAATAAAGAGGATAAAGGGGAACAGTGTCCATTTAGGGTGAGGGAAGGTGAGAGGTAAACACAATCTTTGAAAAGGACTCAGCGAAGGCCTTGCTGATAAGATGACTTCTTTGAGTGAGTCCTGAAGCAAAGGAAGTATTGAACCCCGTGAACAACTGTGGGATGAGAACTGCAGGCAAATGACAGAACAAAGCAAAATCCCTGAGGTGGGGGCATGCTTGGTTCATTGGAGGAACATTAAGAGGACTTACCAGTGAGGGTGGAAGGGAATAAATGAGGGGGACAGTGTGATATGTGTCCGAGTCTGGGTTCAGAAAGATAACTGAGTGACACGGGTTGGCTCATGTCACGGAAAGAAGAATTTACTGCTGACAGTTCCAGAGAAAAGACAACCTGCCACATCACACAGAGCCACAGAGGCGAGCACTGCGTTTGGTCCGGAGGCAGAGCATGAGTGAAGGGGAAGCAGAGCGTGCAGCCTTTACCGGGGTTTCTGGGGGAAAGACGAAGGGAGCAGGGCACACAGTTTAGGATCGGCTGGTGTGAGTGATTCCAGTGGACTTTGGAACACTAGGGTTGAATCCAGTTATCTGGTATCTGGTCCTGGTCTGGGCAGGAGAAATCCTGAAGGGGTGTGTGAGAATTAGATAAAAGAGGTGGTTGGAAGCATCGACTCAGTATAGATTAGACGGTTAGTAATACAGTTTTTAAGTGGCTACAAAAACTGGATCACAGGGTGATATAAGCAAGTTTGATCACTAGACTGGCCCTGTGATTAATGGATGCCAAATGGACAAATAGAAAATTTATGAAAACACAGTTCAAATACCGTGGTAGGAGACAAGGCCAGAAAAGGCAAAGGTGCAGATGATTGAAACAGGTGTCTATAAGCCCTTGTAAGTATTTTGCATGCTATTCTCCGCGAGATAAGAAAGTGGTGAAAGCATTGAACAGAGGAGTGACGTGACCTGACTCACATGTTAAAGGGGCCTCTGTGACCGCTAGGCAGCTGTGGTGGAAACATGCTGGGAAAGGGAAAAGAGCATTAGAGGTCTGGCCTTGGACTTACTAAGTTTGAGGTAGTCTGTTAGACCTCCAGGTGCACCTGTCCAAAGACTGGCCTGCTACATAAATCTGCTTCTATATATCTGGAAATCTTTGGGGTCTTTCAGATGATTTTTAAGGCCACGAGACTCCATGAGCTCCCTCCAGTGAGTGGCATGGACAGCAAGGTGCAGTGACCGAGCTCCGAGGTGCAGCAACATCGGGAGGTGAGGGCAATGAGACGGAACTAATAAAAAGCCTCAGAAGGAACCGTGAGTAAGAGAGGAGGACCCCAATGCTTTGGAAGCCGTTTGAAAATGTTCCTCTGAGAAGGAAAAGGCAATCGAGTGCTGAATTCTCTTCAAGGCTTTTATATGATGAGGTTGACTAGATTTAGCAATTTGGAGGTCTTTGGTAACATGGATAAAATGTGTTTTAGTGGAGTAGCGTGGGTAAAAGGGTAGTTGGAGAGAATTCAAGAGAAAATGGGAGGACAGAAATTTCAGACAGAGTGTAGTGTATATGGGACGGTTGGATGGCATCACTGACGACAGGCGTGAGTTTGAGGCAAAGTAGGGAGATAATGATGGACAGAGAAGCTTGGTCTGCTGCAGTTCATGGGGTCAGAAAGAGTTGGCCACAACTTAGCCATGGAACAACAACAAAAACTTAAGTGTATAGCTGGCTGAGACAGTAAAGACTCTGTCAGCAAGGCCAGAGACCCAGGTTCAATCCCCAGGTCAGGAAGAGCCCCTGGACATGGGAATGGCTACCCACTCAAGAATTCTTGCCTAGCGAATTCCATGACATAGGAGTGTGATGGTCACATGACTTTTTCAAAGAGTTGTGTAAATGAGCAGAGAATTGGGAGGACAGCTGGAGACAGATACTGGGTCAAGGGAGTTGTCATTTTATTTTTAATATGGTTAGTATCACGGTATGTGTTCACGTTTGTGGGATTAAACCAATCAGGAAAAATAAAGATACTGGATAGAGTGAGGGAAGGAAAGGTGGAAATGTTCTTCAGTGAGTAAGAGTGAGTGAGATCAAGTGACTCAAACAGGAGAAATTAGTCTTAGACAGGAGCAGGAGCATGCTATCCACAGTAACCGCAGGGAATATAGATCACAGGGATACAGGAACAGGTATGTCATGGTAGATGTGGTGGAATTTATTTCCTGATTGCTTTCTATGTTCTTCAGGGTAATAAGAAGCCAAGATTGCAGAATGGGGACGAAGTACTGAATCTTTTCCACTTCAAAGTCCTAAAGTTTACACCATCTTCACACCACTGACAATCAATAATTCTCTACAGTATTTGCATCCACTTGACCACATCTCTGGAGAAGAGTATGCCAGAATATGCAACAACTAAAGATCGTCCCCCACCATGTAATTCAGAGGTGCCTCTTCAGAGAAATGATGCCTTATCCCATCTCCATTGGAAATCCATTATTTAGAATGAATTTTTCTCTAAGGATACTCTCTGCCCCATGAAAGTAAGTTCCTACTAGATCTGTCTTCACTGCTTGCTGGACATGTCTAGGCTTTTATGATCTCTAGAAATAGGCTTATTGTTGGTTGTGAGACAGATAATACACAAATGCATACTTACCAATACTGATAAGTGCTGTGAAAAAAGGAGGCGAATTTGAGCTGAAGTCTGAGGAAGAAGGGTGATAGGCAAAACAGAAGAAAGAGCATGCACAATGACCTTGATGCAGGTGCTGGAAAAAGCAAAAAGAGGCCAGTGGAGCAGAAGCGAGAAAGGGAAGGAGAAAAGGGTGATGGAGCCGGGCAGTGAGTTAGGTCATGCAAAATTTTGTAGGTCATTTTCTGTATCTTGCTCTGTATCAGAGGACCAATGGAAAGTCAATGAAGTCATTTATGCAAAAGATGTAACAGATTTGCATTGTGAAAGCACTTCAGAACTCAGGCAGGCAGAGGTGAGAGATAGGTTGCCCTTTTTATGCAATGAGCTCCAAGAATAGGGAGGGTAGTTTAAAGCAGGCAGAACATCAGCTACACAGGACCAAAGCTGCAATAGGTGTTTCAAGACAAACGGATGAACACATGAAATGCAGGTGGGAAGGCAAGATTGATTTAGTCCATCATTTAAGTCTTCCATCTCGCAATTTTATATCCCACAGACAGCATTTGTCATAACAAGCAAGGTCACTTTCTGAATCGCCTCTTATTTTTCTTTACCGAATCCACTACTGGTCTCTTCCAGTTTCTCACTGAATCTTAACAACTATCATCTCTTCAGCTTCCACACAGATTTCAAAGGCTCAGAACGTAAAGCCCTTTTTTATAGGACACTCTTCCCTCCACTGTAGTTTCTTGTCCTGCATCTCTACCACAATTGCTACATTAAGATGGTTGCACCTTCTTACTTTCAGTGAGCCAGTCACAGCCACTTGACTAGAGTTCTCTGTCAGAAACCTTCAATCTTGGGGCAGATTTCGGAGATTAAAGTGTTGCCTCAGTGCTGAGCAATCATTTGCTTGAAAGCAACCAGGCAGGATTTGGTTGATAACTTGATCAAAATGAGAAATTTATTTTATTCCTCCCCCCACTTTTTTTTTTGCTTGCGTATGATATAACCTTTTTTTTTTTTTTTTTTTTTTT